>LOEQ01005154.1:15096-28191 GCA_001685075.1 Bramus lutescens
GAGAAGAGAAGAGAAGAGAAGAGAAGAGAAGAGAAGAGAAGAGACGAGAAGAGAGAGTAAAGAGAAATAGACCCCTCACTTCTGCTCATTGTGTCAATATGAATGATCTCACCAGATAGCATGCAAAGGTAAATATTAAACAATAAGGTATGATATCTACTTATTTCAAATGTGGAGGGGGGTGATGAAGAACAGAGTCCCCACTGGTTGGCCTTAAGGAAAAAAGAAATGAACTTCAGCGGCGTCATCATTGTTTTTTCTCTCTCTCTAGTTGGACAAGCACCAGCCTGAGCCTGGCAGGCAGCCTTTGCAGTGCCAGAGCCTGTGATTCTGAAGATATCAGGTTTCTAGAAAAGGCAGAACCCTACCTGTGTAGGATCACGGAGGGGTTTCCCACATGGAGCAAGGCCTTAGGGTGAGAAGATTGTCTTACCACAGACACTTGCCAACAATCTGATTTTCTTGCAGAAAGATAAGTCACAGCTTAAAGAACCCAGGGTTTTATTTGCCTTGTGCCTTGAGAGGATCTAGTCTGTGGAGTTCTTGTTTTTTACTATTAAGTGTTAATATTATTCTGACCATGTCCAGGAAATTTGATCAACAATACAGACCAGGCACTTTGTGTTTCTGAAGTTACTAGAAGTCGGTACGTGTTATAGATGTGGCAGATATGTGAGCCTTATTGTTCTCATTCCATCACTTCTTTAAACTTTAAAAGCAGAGTTCAGCAACTAATGCAAGGGCAAAATTGGGTCTTTCACATCTGCCTTTGTAAATAAAGTTTTATTGAAAAGCCTCCTGGTCTACATATTATCTAAAGCTGCTCTTTCACTGCAAGGACAGAACTGTTTAGTTTCAAAGTGTACTTTTCACTTTGCAAAGTTGAGACTCTTTATCATCTAACCCTTATCCCAGAAAGTATAATACCTCCTGCTCTAAGAGATCACCACTTCCAGAATCCGTTTCAGATGGTCCACCAGGCCTGCACTCTGATATCCTTATTTTTGAAGATAAGAATGAAAAAATAGCATCTGAAATGTGGTAGTCGCTCATCGGAATTATTTTGCTCTCAAAAGAATCTTAGGTAAATTTCCCATTGCTATTTTTGTGACATATGGCATTTTTGTCTCCGTGTCTTAGCAATAGGTCATTAAAATAACTATAAAATAAGCTATACTTAAATTATTATGGGTTGTAGACCCTTTGGGACCTGCATAGATAAAATAATCTCTTCTTCAGGACTAAAAATGGGCATTTGAATGTGTCGTGTTCACAGAGGTTTAGGCTAACCTGTTTGTGCAGGTAAATTAGTCTTTTTCTTGAAGAAGAGTCTCTATGGACTAAACCCTGAGGGCAGCTGGGAATGCAGCTTAGTTGTAGAACACCTTTCCAGCATGCACAAAGCCCTGAGTTCCATCCCAGCACCACAAGCGCCATGAACAAGTACAAACAAACAAGCCAGTTTGAGGAGGAAATCATTTAAATTTCAATCAGAGAATCTCCAGCATCTACGCAAAAGTACTTCATAAGTGATCACTTTGCTTTATAAATCTGACGTCTTAAATGGTTTGAAGAATAAAGGGTCCTTGGGCTGGAGAGATGGCTCAGCCATTAAAGGCTAGGCTCACAACCAAAAATATAAGAATGAAGTGTCTTGGGGTTCCCATTCTGTGTGATCTTAGGCACAAAATGAAAACATTTGAGACCTAGTAAACTGAAGAAGCTACAGTGGGTGATTCAGGAATGCCCAGTTGTAGAAGATGAAGGCAGAGGTCACAGTTGATTAACAACCCAGATTTATGCAAACACTGGACAACTTGAGAGTTCTGCAAGGGCCACACATACCTATACCGTGTGTGGAAGTTAATTTGAGAGGAATGTCTGGTCCGCAGAAGTAGAATGTCACACACATTTAAAGTCGCTAACATCCCCATGTTGGATTGCATCATCCAGTTGAATATGGGGGGGGGCTTGGTCTTTGGCAGCTTGATATGCCATGATGCCCATGGGAGGCCTGCCCCTTTCTGAGTGAATGCAGAGGAGGGGTGGACTGAGGAGGGAAGAGAAAAGAGGGAAGGGAGTGGGAAGAGAGGAGGGAGAATGAATTAAATTTAAAAAGAAAAAAATAAAGTGAACGAACATGCTGCACAGATCACCCAATCAAGCTCAAGGGCAGAAGGGACTGAGGTGTGGCAATGCAGGACTCTAATCTTAGCACCCAGGAGGCTGGGGTGGGCAGAGTTTGAGGTCAGTCCTTATCAAACAGCAAGTTCCAGGCCAGCCTGAGCGTGTTCTTAAGACCCTGTCTAAAATAAACACAATTAAATTACAATAAAGGCTGGGGTGTAGCTTGGTGGTAGGGTGCCAGCCTAGCACGTGCAAAGCCTGAATTCAGTCTCCATACTGTTAAACTAAATAAACCAATAAACAAAAGTAAAAAGTGCTGTGATCTGGGGATTGCTGGTTAAAGTTTTGCTGAGGTGTGGAGCACACTGTCCCTGAGTCCTGGTCAAACAAGGACATTTGCATTTGTCAATAGGCTTGTTTGTTCAGAGATGAAACAGAGAGGTGATTTGCAAAGATTTATCAAGTAAGCAGTTATGTAACTTCCCCCTCCAAATTCAAATACAGCAGAGAGCGCTGCTCTCTGGAAGCTTGATTTCATATAGAAATCTACTGGCTGATCTTGGTTGCTGCAGCTCCATAAGCTAGAACAGAATGGAAGCCCATCCCTTGAATCATATTTCTGGGTGGTGTTTTACCATCTTGCAGGTATGGACAGGGTGTTAAGGAAAAGCCACAGCCCCGTCTCTGTGGAGACATGCTAAACTGCCCTTTAATTGAATTGTGTTACTGAAATCATTCTAGAGTGCCCCCTACACACACATATATGGACTGCCCCAGAGAGCCAACAGTAAACAGGACTCTATCTACATATGTCACAGAGTGCTGCCAGGACCCAACACAACAGCAACATTTGGTCCTAATAAAATAAAAAGAAAGGAAAAAAGCCTTCCGCAGCTGCTAATAACTTCTGCCCTGGATAGTTGATGACGGCTTGCTCAGCCTCAGACTTTCTGTGATTAATAATTGTATCATTCATCTGTGATCAGATTATCCTTTTCTTCTATGTATGTGTGTCAAGTAAAACAGAAAATCCCACATCTGCTTGTGTCAGCTTCCTCCCCCCACCTGTCCATTCTTCCTGTTGCTTCCCCCCTCCTCCATGATCCCAAAGATGAGTGACAGAAAGGGCTGACCAGAATTTTAAAAACTTGAGCTTGGCCAGTATTGATTTCAGCTCAGATAGTTCCTAAGTGGCCACAGGTGAAGCACTAAACTCCGTTGACATTTCTCCCCTAGCTGCAGAAAGCAAGCTTCAAAGGGCTGGGGACATGGCTCAGTCAGTAAGTACTTGCCTCCCAAGTAAAAGGAGCTGAGTTTGATCCTCAGCACCCCTGATTTAAACTAAAATAAACAACAAAAACCAAAACCAAACCTGGAAGTGGCAGAGTATGTTTGTACGTCCTGGGACAGAAGGATTGCTGCGGCTGTTTGACCAACCAACTTCACCTGGATTTGATAGCCTCCCAGGATAGTGAGAAACTCCTATCTGAATAAAAAGGTGAACAGTGCCTGTGGCATTCCAGAGGTTGTCCTCTGACCTCTACACATACATGAACACACAGACACACACACAAGTGGGAACAAATGAGAGAGGAGAAGGAACAGAGAGAGAGGGAGAAAGAAAGAGAATATATGTATTTAGGATAGGATCCATCATTGCTAAATTCCCTTCCTCTACAGAATGATTCTGTGGCTGTTTTGGAGTACGTTGGGGGCAGTCGCTCCAAGACTCACCATAAAAGCAGAGAGCAGAGAGTGGCACAGTACCGGTGAGAACAGAAGCAAGATTAGGAGGTGATGCACTCCAAAGCACATGGCTATCCATCATTGTTCTTGGTCAGGCATACACTTAGGAAGCAGCATCACAATGCAGTTTTTAAAAACATCATTTCATCAAGAATTTACCATCCATGCAATAGGCTAGTCCAAAGATGATTTGAAAATGGCAAACTGATTTGATAATCTTTCAGTACAAAAACACTTCAGGTCAAGCTAGAGTTTAAAGGTCAGCTGGCCTCCATTTAAGGTATCTGAGGCTAGATTCCAGGAGGCCAAAATTAATGTCCCCAACTGACGTACATTGTCTGCCCAGGAGCAGTAATCAGAATGGGTGGCACTTGTACACACAGGCCTTTGGTCCTCTGCCAAGCCTGTTTCGTAAAGGAGGAAACGGAGGTGCAGGGTAGCTGATGCCTCTCCTGGGGACTACACGCCTAAAGGGAACCAGGACCAGGACCAGTGCTGCGGAATTCCAACCTGCCTCTTGGACACTTTGCAATCCCCCCTTATTACCACATCTGCCCATCACGATCACAGAGAAGCCATCTCTAGACTCAGAATCTTCAGAAAACAGGTTTGCTGGGCATCCTCTGTTACTCTCAAAGTTCTACCCAGAAAAACATTTGCATGACTTACAGCAGGTGGACCCCAGCCCAAGTTTTAGCCTCTGGGCTGATGGGGTTGGAGATTCAGGTGAGATCCCTGAGGCAGAAGCATATTTACAGATGAGTGTTTTAATTTAGGGAAAGCAAAAATAAGTTCTCTCTATCTTTGTGAGTAACTTGTCTTTTGAATCTGTGCTGGGGACTAAAAGCCAACCATGAAATCAATTGGCTTCGGAGCACCAGAAAGCATCATGGGAAGGCCAATTTATTGTAGTTAAAAGTTAAAAATTAGTTACCTTTCCCCATGATACAAATGAACGAGCACATCAATAATTCATAAAAAGAAGTTGTGAAACCTCATCAAGAAAAAAATATTATGTAACCTATTTAGAGGAGAGCCTGCCACCTCCCTCATCTTAGCGGAGGGGTTGGGTTACCTGGCTGGGAGGTTCCTTCCTGTGTTGTAATGATTATTATTTCCCAGGAAAGGTTTATCTTTTATTGCTAATTATAATTTATTCTCCTCCATTCCCTCAATCTACGTCACTGCCCACACCCAGAACCACTGTAAACATCCATCTATCCAGCATGCACTAACTTTCATGAGGAGAAAGTGGTAGCCTTTTCTACCTATCAACAGGGTTGTAAATGTTGAAACATCATTAGGTCAGACTTCACTGGCTGTACTGTTAGGACTGCTGACTCTATAGCTAAATCCCATCGAACAAGGGTCATGTCAATATCAACTGTGACGATGACACGATGGAGAAATCTGAAAGAGGCATTGAAAGAAGATGAGAAGTGTTTATGATTGTAACCACTCTAGTTTCCTCATACGGAGAGTTTCTTTGGAATTCAAAGCAGGGTTGCCAGTAGCACTATGTGTTTCTTTCTCTTGCATGATAATCATTTGAAGACAATACAGGATACTGATAGCTAAAGAACAAATGGATGCTCCAACTGACTGCACCACAGTAAACACTCAAAGAGGCTGAGTATTGTTATATACATTCATTCATTACTAATAACCAATGCCTGTACCATGTCCTGCCATGGGGCTTTATTCCTTGGTATCACAACAACCGTACGAAGTGGGTACTTGTGCTAGTTACTCTCCTCATTTGTTACTGAGACAGAACACCTGATAGAAACAACTGAAGGAAAGAAGGACTCATTTTGGCTCAGGATTTTAGAAGGTAAGATGCACTGTCCTGGGGAAGGTATGGTCGTGTTCATTACAGTGGATTTGTATGTCTGGGACTCCTTGCATCTCAGCAAACTAGGAAGTGGAGAGAACTCAGGAAGAAGCCGGCCAAGCTGCAACTCATAAGGCCAGTCCTCCAGTGACTGACTTCCCCCAGTGAGGTCCCACCTCCCAAAGGTTCCACAACTTCCCCAAACAGTACCACCAGCTGAAGGACCAAGCATTCAAAGCATGAATAGGGACCTGTCACATTCAAACCACGACATTTCTGTTATTTCCACTTAATCAATGAAAACAACAAGGCACAAAGATTTTGTTTTGAAGGAGTATATGCAGCTGACATACAGCTGCTAAATAGTTGCACTGGGATTTGAGCCCACAAAGTCCAAACCAACCCTCTTTTATTAGTTATTGTAACAATACAATAACACTTCTCCAGTCATTCTATTTAATTTATGACAGGTCAGGTTAGTGTTTGAGAAAATTGGCAGCCAAANAAAAAAAAAAAACAAAACCTCAAACGAATATTCACCAAATGTTTCTGAGCAATGCCAACAGGAAACAAACAGAAATGAATAAGCCAAGCCTTGATATGGTTAATTCCTCCTACAAGAAAATTTAAAGATTTTTAGTGATGAAAAGGCAAACCAATAACATGACAATAAAAACATGTTCATCTTAACTTGAACAGAAATATCCAGGTTTCATAGATGAGTCACCAAGGTAGACATTCAAGTTGCCTACAGCACAGCAATTTTGCAAGGTATCAGAAGCCTGAACAGGCATTGCCTCTACCCAGCGATTCTACTTAGAAAAGTTTATCACCAAAAAAAAGTATAAACATGCTCACTTAAAGATTTTTTAAAACGATGGACAAAAGAGAACTTTGGTATATATGTGGGCGTGTAAAGCCATTGTGAAGAATGACCGTGCCTGTGTGCGAAGATTCGTCCTCATGATAGTAACTAGTGAACAACAGGGATGGGGGACAGAGGAAAGAAGAACAGGAGGGAGAGAGAGGAGAAGGAGAACGATGACATCAGTTCTTAAAGAGAGGTAATTAGCTAACTAAGCTGTAGTGCAGGCATATAGCATGGACGCAATGTAGAAACTCATAAATACTGCATGGGAAAAGACACAAACTAAGATATCAGTAGCCATAAATTCAGACTTGTTGGGCTTGAAGTAAATTTTGCTTTCTCTTCTTTGTGTTTTTCTGTTTCTCAAATTTTCTGCCTTAAACATTCATTAATTTTAGACTAGGGAGACAAGCATATTATACTAGATACAAATAATGTTTGGTAGTCTGAAAAAATTCTTATCTATATTAGTCAAGTTTCTATGGTACAAGTGATAGAAAAGCCCATCTCAAGCTGTCTTAGTAATTGGGAAGCTACTGCTTCGCCTATTTCAGATGTGGCCAGATCCAGGCCTCATACAATGCTTTTGGGACTTTGTCTTTTCTCAACATGCCTGCATCTCGCCTTTCTTCCCTCTACACTGCGGCCTTCCCAGGGATGCTCTTCATATATCCCTTCAGCAAACCCAGCCAGTTGCCTTTTCAATAGGAATTAGAATAAATGGCCCCAGTCTTATTTTCATAGACCATCATGAGAGCATCTACCTTCACCCAATCTATTCAAACAGTCTCTTAAAGGCATTGCCCTCTTTGTGCCTGGGCCATGTGCCCATCTCCGAAGCAAGGAGTTGGGGTCAACTAACATGTCAAGGAGTCTGGTGCCCAAAGGGCAAGCTGCCTAAGCTTTCTGATGTGTGTTCTAAAGAAAAAGAGAGAGGGAGAAATGCTAAAAGGTGATAGAAAGCAAGAAAGAAAAATCACTTTGACCACAAGAGTGCCTTTAGATCGACAGTTCTCAACCCTTTCACAGGGGTGGCCCAAGACTACCGGAAAACACAGATATTTACATTATGATTCATAACAGTAGCCAAATCACAGCTATGAAGTAGCAATGGAAATAATTTTATGGCTGGGGATCACCACAGCATGAATAAGTGTATTAAAGGGTCACAGCATTAGGAAGTTGGAGAACCACAGCATTAGATGTTGACATGGCTAAGAAGAGGATTCACAGCATTAAATCATTTAGTTACAAGTGACAGAGAGCAGGGAATTTATTTGCTCAAATAACCCAAAGTCTAGTGATAGAGCTGGCCCTGAGTGAGCCCAAGTCACACAGGATTTGGCATCTCTTATCTCCAAAGTGGCAAATGGAAATCCTGAATTCTCACCGTACAAGAGAAAACTGCCCTGGAAACTCCACAGCTCACCAGATTTGGTCACCAAGAACCTGTGATCACCACCTCTCTTACTAGCCCAAAGGGGATGACTGGCTCAACCTTGACTAATCAATGTGACTTAAGGAAGATGTATTGATTGCCTTGAGCTGGATGAAGCCCATTCCTGAGTGGGGCCAGTCTCATCCAGATGATCAGTGAGAATGGAAAAGGAGAGGGGGACAGAGAAGGGAAGGGGAAAAGCAGACATCGGTCATAACCCCAGAGGAATGTGGCATGTTTAAAATTCTATCAACTGCTCTTTTATCACCAGCAAATATCTACTAAAACCACTGCCAGCAACTAGATGGTTGCTGACTGATGTGAATAAATGGTCCAACACTTCTCAGTTTTCTCTCTCCAGGGCACCGCTGTTATTAAGGTGGAGACAGCAAACCCTGCAAGGAGCCTCACTGAGCCCACAGGCAGCTTCTTCTCTGGGTCTTAATAACCTGATTTCAGGGTGGGGGGTGTTTGTTTTATCTGTTATTTGTTTGTTCTTTAGAGAAGGTCTTACTTTGTAACTCAGGCTGACCTCAAACTCTCAAGTCTCCTGCTTCTATTGAGTACTGATGAGATTATAGAAGTATGTCACAATACCAAACCCTTAAAAACAGGTTTTTGGTTTTTTTAAAAATAAATATGTCTTCATGAAATTTTGTTTAGGTAAACGTATGTAACTTGGAAATGTGAGTACCCTGGGAGGAAGTCAGAAGTGTAGAGTTTTGTGTTCCTGTCTCTTTTATTTACAGTGTGGGTTCAAAGTCGTGCTGGGTTAGCAAGAAAAACAAACAAAATGATTCGGTGGCACTGGGTGACATCTGTCCACTAGGACAGTTACAAGCTTTCGGTTTTGTAAGGGTTTCTGTAGACAGCACTGACTAGGAATGAAACATGTTCCCTCTGAATTCAGAAGGAGGCTTGGCAGGACCCATTCGAAGTGAGCTTTCTTGGGGGTCGATGAACCAGCCTGTGCCAGAATGCAAGAAGAAAACCTCAGCAGCTGACAGCTTCGTGAAGGACAAACCACCAAGGCGAATGTCATTCCAAACGAGGGACAGCTTTGAGGTTGCATGATTAAAACTCGCTCTGCAGTCAACAGCGGGCTCTGGCATATGATGTGACTAACTGATTTGTTTTCCCATGTGGCCTCTGCTACAGAACACTTCCCCCTCTCCCCTCACATGAGTCAACAGAATTCAGAAGTGTCATGAAATGCCAGGAGCATATGTCTGCCATCAGGGCCCAGGGGATGATGGTGGTAGAAGAGGAGAGAGGAGGTTCACCAAGGGGCTGGTCCACCCGGTCTTAGGTTGGCTGTGCAGGAGGAGAGGGGAGGGATTTCAGCTTCTGCATCCCTGTGGTGAGGATGCCTTGACTTTGGGACTTCTCCCCATAGCCACAGAATACCATAGCACTTCTTCTACAAACTCAGGACCCGCATTAGTACTCAGTTAAGTGAGTCTTTGTATTTCTGGCTCCCACCAGGGAAGCTGAACCAATAGATTTAATGGGTTCAAGACCAAGGCCTGTTGCAAAGGCAGCAGCCCATATACATGGCCAGATCTCAAAAGAAAGCAATGGCTGCTTTAAATTACACATGGAACAGCGAAATTTAAGTTCACAGGTGTTTAACTAGATGGACGAATATCATAGAACAAATTAATTGATTGCTCACAAAAATTTAACTACATTTGAGACAATTTTTTAGTTTAGCTTTTAGTTCACTTACAAAGAATTGATGACTGCTGAGAGTCAGAGCCAATGTAAATGAAATGAGTCATACTGCACATTGCCAAGGGATTTCAAAGCAGAGCTGTGATCTTCCTTTGAAAAAGGCTTCAGCCAAAATTATGTTTCATGTGGAAGGTAAACATTCAAGTATCTTTGCTAAGACATGAGGTGGGCCCTTCAGAAAGGAAAAATGGCCAGGACAAAAAACCCATCCCACCTGAGATTGAGGCTTATACATATTTTTTCAAACTAAGTTAAATTATTTCAGCTTTTCATATCTGTACTTTTCAATTTTTTCTCTGTGTGTATGCACACTTGTGGGGGGGTGTATGTGCATTTGTATGTGCATGTGTGTGAGGTGTGTGTGCAATGCTCAGAGGCCAGAGGAGGAATGTTGTGGGAATTCTTTCAGCCAATAGCTTTTGGGGTCCCAGCCCTTTGGGTGTGGTCTGAGGTACTACATATGGACTGATAAGCACAAGAGAAGAAGCGTACTTCCTCTCTGGGGAGGGTTGGAGCAGAAGCAGGCTGATTCACATCTCCCAGGGGCAGAGCAGCAGGACACAGCGGTTTCCTCCCTGTCCAGTGTTCAGTGAGTGTGTGCTCCCTTTGAATCCCATTGTCCCTGTGTCCCTATAACAGAGGCAGTTTTGTAACTCTCTCAATTCCTCTTGCATTGGAGGAAGTCAGTTATCTTTGTCAGTCTTCTCCTTATTCCTTGGAGACAGGTCTCTCCATGGACCTGGGGCTGGGCTGGCAGCCAGTAAGCCTGGATAACCCTCCTGACACACACACACACACACACACACACACACCATAGCACTTGGGGTTACAAAAGCATGGGCCATATCCACACATTTACTGAGCAAACACTCTACCCTCCTGGGCTGTATCCCCAAACAAGCTTTAAAACATTTGAATTAACACTTTATTTTATATTTATATATTCCATATATATTAAATATATGGAATTTTTAACTTGCATGCTTGTGATTATGGATTGTGATTCTGAATTTTGAAGTTAGCATACAAACAAATGGGTTTTGTCATGACATTTCATGCATAAATGCCATCACACTTCCTTCTAGCTTCTGTCCTTCTCCCTGTCTGCACCCATGCTCCCTGTGTCTTTCTGGTTGGTTCTGTTCTTCTCCCCAGATGATCCCCGCTTCTGCTATCATGTCACATGTATTCCACTGTCTTCCCTCCCATCCCTTTAAGATCTCTTCCTCCCTTCTCATGATCCCTGTTCTAGTTATTGATACACATCACCTAAACACACACACTCATACACACACGATTTTCCTACATGAGATAAAGCATGGGGTATTTGTCTTTCTTAGTACTTTACTAGTTTCTTCTATTTTCTTACAAATGTCACACTTTCATTTTTCTTTATAGCCAAATAAAGTTCCACTGTGTACATGTACCACATTTTCTTCATTGATTCATCTGTTGATGGACAGGTAGGGTGGTTCCATTTCCTGGATGAAGTCCTTTCTTCATGTACCACATTGAGACTCTCTATATATCTACACAAACGCAGTGCAGAGACAGGATTTCCAGAAACTCTAGTAGAATGATGCTAGTTTATGTACAGTAAATAGAGATTTACATGTCTGCTCAGTTCAGGAGTTCCTCTGGACACTGAAAATGCAGCTGCAAAAGCATAGAGATCCCAGAACTGATGGTGCTTACAGTTCAGTGGGGCAAACACTATCCCCAATTAAGTTAGACACTCACTATGCCAGATGGAGTAAGGATGGAGGTGAAAGCAAAGCCGAGAAGGGAAATGTTGAGGGTTGCAATGTTTGACCATAGCAGCCTCATCGTGCAAGGAATTACAGTTGAAGAGGAATGTCATGTGAGGGGGGGAGGATTCCAGTGGAGGGAAGGGAAGACATGGAGCGTCTGAGTCATGACAGATTTGCTAGTCTGAGGAGCAGCAAGAGAGCGGGGCAGGGGGCTTATAGCAGAGTGATCAAGGCTGAGAGGAGTATCTGATAAAATTAGAGGTGCTGAGAAGCAGAATGGACAAAGGTGCCATATACAGTGAAGAAAGCAAGCTGTTCACAATGGCAAGGAGGAAGCGCAGCTAGCTCCCCTGCTGTCTGTCTTAGGATCCAGCTAGTTACAACAGATCTCCTCTCTGAGGAGGCCATGCCCTGATTCTGTCTGTCCAGAGTCTGTTTGCACTCACATCTTCCAGACACCACAGCCCCCTGAGTTATGTACAAGTGAGCTAAGCCTGGAGCCTCACCTCGTGTGTGTCTGACGCCCAGGAGGGGATATTTTCCTGCATGACTTAGCCTGAAGGCACTTACTCATTTTCTAGGTTGCTTTTCTAAACAATGGGGATGACTTTTTAAAAAACTGAACATGTGTCGAGGCACCATTCCTGCTGTCTACTTGATGCAGCATCATTTATGGGTATTTCAAGATTCTAGGTGCTCAGGGGTCCTTGACATTAAATATACATTTAATTATTTTTGTTTTATTATTAACTATTATTATTCCACTTTTATCAAGTAGTTTTATGCACTGTAAAGTTTAAAGGACTTTGTCCTTGACCTCTCTGTTAATGCAAAACCGTGTGTATGCATTTACTTATGCACACACTTTTATGGAAATTAAATATGATGCAGGCACAGAGGAATTCAGAGAGCACAGACCCAGTGGAACTTGGCTGTTTTGACTCAACAGTATATCATCAATAACCCTGCCTCAGTCTCTGAAACGGTTCCTTGATATACACCTGTAGAGAAGGCCATGCTGTCTCACTGTCCCCAGTGGTGGCCATTTGTGGTGTCTTCCATTCTTTGGAGCTGTTTTGAGGTCTCATTCTGCTCACTCTGCAGCTGTGTACCCTTGGCCAACTGATGTAACTTCCTTGTGACTTCTCCCCCCCACTTCTCTTCAAGGAGGTTATTAACAGTCTCTACAAGGTGGTAGGAGTGAAAACCGAGTGTTTTTCTCCCGAGAGAGAGTGACCAACATACAATCAGTGGTTAACTAATAGTCGACTGCCAATCATATTCCGACTGGCTCTTCCTTTGAGGTCTAAAAATATGGTACTCTGAACCAACGCTCTCTCATTTGAGCTTGGATGATGCAGTGGTGTGGCTTGCAGGGTGGAGGATGTGCAGTGTCTGAGCAATGCTTCCCTTTGCAGGGATGAAGTTCAATGTGGCTCTTTTTGTGGCTGCACACTGCCATGATGCAAAAAGCACATTTTTGTCAACTCTGAAGGACATTTCTTGAGATAATATTGAACTCTTTTCCTTCCTGTTTTTAATTTTTGTAGTAATGAGGGGAGCGGGCCTGGCCTGCTTTTTGTCCGGCCGGCTCCCG
>LOEQ01005154.1:28328-40182 GCA_001685075.1 Bramus lutescens
TCCACCCACCTAAGGGCTGGCCTATCAAAGGGGCCAATGCAGTTTCTTTATTAAGCAATGAAAGTAACACATAGACAGATGACCCTCCTACATCAAATTTTAGTGTGTTTTCAAATATGGGAGCGCTACGGAAATAATATGGATATTTTGCTATGTATCAAGTGTTAACATTTACTAAATTTGTTTTGTACCCCTGCATACACACATACCACACATCTTGGTTCTCAACCTTTTGAGAGTCCATTGCCATTTGTGTGACCAAGTCCTCAAAATTCCTGTATCAGGAAGCTTCACTGTCCCAAGCAAGCTGAGCAGATTAGTCACTTTGGTGATGGTGTGACCTGCTGGAAACAAGGACCTATATGGATCATGGTCAAAATCTGGACTTTGACTTTGATGCAAAATGTTTTTCAAGCTATATCTATTTTAGATTTTGCCAATTTCCCCACCAATGTCCTTTACAAATGTAGAGTCTATATATCCAATCAGGGAGCACGTTTTCCACCCTGTTCTTTTCACATTCTGGCCCGGTCTCCAGTCCTTATTTTCATAATGCTAGTACCTGCAGAGAGTATGGGTTAACATTGTCTACAGTGTCCCCAGTCTGTGTTCACTTGGTAGTTTTCATGACTCGCTGCAGATTACTTAGCCTTCGCAGGGATGTTGTAGGAGTTCATGGACTGGCTTCGGCATATCTCAGCTTTGATCACTTGCTTGAGAGGGTTTCAGCCCTAGAAAGTACTCCTGTAAATCACTTTCTTCTCTGCATTAGTAAGTGTGTGATGGGGGTAATTAGTATCTGCAGATTATGTAACTATTCCATTTCTCATTCGATTTCCCCACTAGTATCACTATTCACTAATGACTCTTGACTAAATCAGATATTTTTCTGATGGGTTATGCAGAGGTTGGACTTCCTTTTTTGAAAATGATTGACAGAGGAGTCTTTACTAGAAGAACCCCAAGAATTTATGGAGAAGACAAAGAGCTTGAAGCTAATTATAGCACAATGCAGCGATTGCTCTATTAAAACAAAGAGGCCACAGGCTTCTAGATAGATCTACACAACACTTGCCTTTGTAGACAAGGTTTTACTAGAACACAGTCATGCCCAGGTGCTGACTTCCCTATTGCCCATGACTTCCCTATTGCCTTTGTACTGTGGAGTTCATCGGGAAGTGACAACTAAAGGACATGACACATGACACCCAACATGACGGCTCCTTAGCCTTTGCAAACCTGTGAGCTGTGCCTGGGTAAAAGGCCTATGGCCAGAGTCCTGATCACAGGAACTTCAACTCCATTTAATTCACATGGAGAGGCCTTTGGAAAATGGTACTGTACCAGGTCCAGTATGTTGAGCTAGATTCTAACAATGGATTATTGTATACACTGAAGAGAGTCATGTCCTCTCTTACTTAAGGGCTATAAACTCCTTGGAAAGATGAGGCAGAAGGACTGTCTTATATTTGCGGCTGGGAAGTACCATTGTAAGTACCAGGCCAGCCAGGAACACACAGGGAGACTTCTTCGTCATGAAAGCAAACAAATAAAACCACATCAAACCAGCAAAGAAAGAGATTAATTCTTTTTTTTAATAAAGATATGTAACTACACATTATCAAGAATAAAGAAAATTATAACAAGTTACAATAACTCAAAACAAGTCTTATAATTAGCCTGACCAAAATTTGTATTACAGAATAATGCCAAAGCATTGTAAAACATCACTTTTAGTTCTAACACACATTCAATACAGTAAAACTCCAGGAATGAAAAGGATCTGAACAACTCTCCAAGTTCACATAGCATAAACACAAAAATCTGTCTTGACATTGGGTTTGGTGAGTGCAAACAGCAAAGGTTATTGGGAGGCTAAATGAATTAATTATTCATTTACATATGAAAGCCTTTGTATTTCCAGAATGAGTCTGGTTTCTTAAAGAACCCCACCCCACCCCTGTAGTATTAGATTACACTGAATGAGTTGCTCAGAAAGCTGTATTTTGTGATAGGAAGAGGGAGTTCTGGAAAATCAATTAGGAACTCAAAGTAACTTAATCTTGTTGATTGTTCTTTTGTCTGAGACACACCCACATGCTGCTTGGAGCCTCCCTGGGAAAAGACCTGACTTGAGGGCCAGGCTTAGGCGATTCAAGTAGAGGGGAGTGTTAAATGTCTGGTGAACTCTGGCCACTGAATGTTGATCTCAGTTTTTTAAAAATCAAAGTAACAGTTGCTTCTTGGTAGACGCCACCTGTAGGGCATGCTTGCTTAGACATAGTGCTGACATGAGGAACACATGAAAGATATTTGACAGTGGCAGGGTGCTTACTGGAAAGCCCGGCTTCATGAACTTAGGAAGCCTGTGACGTTAAAGCAGACAATGCAGTCGAAACACAGGATAAGAGCGTGGAGGAGAAGCAAATCCAGATGATAACATGCCATGAGGGACGCAAAAGCTAAAAGCACAAAATCTTATGTTTCAGACACACCCAAGAGGATGATGATAGAAATTAAACACAGGCATTGGAGGACCACAACATCCTAAAGTAGACAAACGCAAAGGAAAGAAGTCCACCTGGGCTTTTCCAGTCATCTTGTTTCCTGCCTGAGTCTCAGCACAGGCTGCTGATATACTTTGCACCAAACAAAGCATATGTCCCTTTGTGTTGAGTCAGAGGAGGTTATCCAGAATAACCGCACCGTCCGTTTTCTTTAAAGCTTTGGTATTCCTTTATAGTTCCCAGGGCATCCTCATACACACTGGTTTCATGAGCACAGCTTGTTCTGAGAAAGGCAAGACTGGCCTCTTCTTCCAGAACAAAAACTACGGACTAGAAGACTAAGTGACTCAACCAAAGGCAGTCAATCTTCAAAGGTGGGTCTCTTGATCTGAGCCCGTGCATTTCAAGTGTGTTCCAGGCCTGGATTCATCAGCTCCTGTTGAGAGCAAAGCGATGGAATACAGATCCAAAAGAACTGGAGAGGGGGCTGGTCAGTCAGAAATGGTAATGGCTACCACACTCCAAATTTCACAAAATTGCAATATTTTAAAAATGTTTAAATCTAAAATTAATTTGAACATACTTTATATAGGCTCACCCCATAATCTGTTATGTGCTCTCTGAGTCCAATGCGTTCCAGAATTCTCAGTATTTTTTATTCTAGAACAATACAAATGATGTCTAACATTGTGCTTAAACTTGTAATGCTTCTCACCAGAGTACAGGGTAGAACTCTGTAATAAAACACATCGGTATTTCAGTGACCTTAAAAAATGTATAAATAATTACTTGGAGATAAATACTGACTGTAAATAACTTCCCATTAGTTCAGGTCAGCATATGCTACCACATGCATTTTAATGCTAACATTATCCCATTATCCCCTAAATTGGACTTCAAAGCTTTTAGGGTGTTGGGATTGTGGCTAAGGAATTATTAAGCAGTATTTTAGCTTTCTAGGACTTTGTGCTCATGCTCACCATCCATCATGAATGCCGGCCGTTCTAAAAGCTTCTATTCCTTCTAATTTTTACATTTACTCATCTATTTCTGGATTCTATGAAAATGGGAAATTTTATAGAAAACTTTTTCAAAGTTTTCAAAATGTTTTAGTTGTAAGATAAAAGATCAGGGCAATTCACTTTACAACAGGACTCCGTCCTGGAAATGAGTCATCAAGGAACCTAGCCAGCATCCTGGTGGTGACAGCTTGGCTTTGTTAACAGAAGAGTGGAGTTGTCCTTTTCCTGAGTAGCTGTGAAAGTGTAGAGGACGCCTCCCAGTCAAGCTCCAGCCTCTGAAGAGTCGGCCCTCTCTGAAACACCCAAGCGCTGCAAAGCAGGTCAAGGCTTCTTGGAAATCAGTGGGGACCTTTGGTAGCAGTTTCGCTGGCAAGCATTCTTATTCTCTAAAGCTCTGAAAACTCCAATTCTCAGAACGACTTAACAGGAAGCCTCACCCAGCAGCAGAGGAAGCTGAGGAAGGAAGGAAAGATGGCAGTGCTGGGGGAGGGGAGGCAGATTAAACAATGACTGAAGTTACAGCTTTGGGATTCTATGTGGTCAAGGACACACCCCACATATATGCCCTGCTGATCCAGAAGCTCAACTCAGCATCCTCTCTCTCTCTTGCTGGCCTGGATTACTCCTTTCCCAGGTTGGCTCAGAAATATCCTTAGCGCCCCTGTCTCTGGAGGCTTTCTCTCCCTTCTCCTCATCACCTCCAGTCTTTCTACTTAGCTTTCACCTCCTCCATGACCTACAAAATCAATGCTCATCTTATCCCAAAGAAGTAACTGCTGCCATTTTCCCACTCTATCAGACTACAAAGTGGTTTACAATTTTCTCGGAATAGCCTCTGTATTTTATTCCATAAGCGGAATCCATGTATTCCCGTCTGCGAAATGAAACGTTTTACTCAGTTACTAATGTTTTTATCCATTAATCATGGACTTATTCAGAAACCTACTTTGTGTTGAGAATTTGAGGATAAAGAAGAGAGCTCCTGCATCCTGGAGTTCATAGTCTAGTGAGAGAAAACAGGCACCATCAAAATGGTGTTCACAGTTCTCGGTTTTGGTGTCTGCTGGTTGAAGGTGCAGGGAAGACAGAAACCTTAAAGACAAATGGGAGGCAGGTGAATGAACGGACGGGGGTGAAGGCTGTTCTCAGCAGAGAGAACAGCATGGCAGAGAACTAAAAAACTTGAGCAGTGTTCTAAGAACAGCCTATAACTGAGCGTGGCTGGTGGCTAGAAAGAAGTCAAGCAAAGGAGTGTTCTGGAGAAGGGGAGGAGGAAATGGGCAGTGAGCAGAGGCCTGATCATCAAGGGTTTTATTGACCTTGCTACGGAATTCAAACAGTTCACGTTGCCTATGTGGCCTGTTTCGATGGGCCGTCATTTATGTCCCAGGTGTTTGGGCTTGAGTTCTCATGATGCAGAATCCGAGACAGAGTTTCAAAGGCAGGGGCTTTCATTAGGAAGTGATCCCATGAAGAATCAAGACACTGTGTGCATGGTTTGGGTGTATGTCTTCCATATGCAAAGTTTATACTGTCCCTGGGAGGTGCTGTGGGCCTTTAAGAAGTAGAGCCCGGTGGGAAGTTCTTAAGCCAATGGAGACAAGGACAGTGAAATCTCATTCTTTTCCTTTCTGTCTGGCTCACTGAGATTATGCTGTCAAACTCTCCTGATATTGGCAGCTGCAAACTTCAGCAGAGAGAGGCTCAAAAACAATCAGGCTGCTCAACCTTGGACTTGAACCTCAAAATCTCTGAGCTAAACAAGGCTTCTTTTCTTCATAAGTAGGATGTATTAGGTATTTGCTGTACTAATACAGACATGGCTAATGGAGTGGGGAGGTAAGTCAGGAAGTGGTTCAGGACCAGGAGGGCTGGTAACTCAAGATACGCCAATGAATACCTTGTAGCTGTGAGCAGTTCAAGTCGGACCTCTCGAAAACTGTACAAGTGCTTGGGAGTCATCCAACCCAAGGATCCAAAAAGCCCAGGAATCATTCACCATTTCCCCTCAACCTTCCATTTAGAGCTGTTCATACGGCCTGCTCTGTGTGAGGCACTCAGGAGAAAACCCTTCAGACAGACAGCCGTAGAGGACGCCTTGGCTGGTGACAGGGATGTGGGTGGGATGTAAGCAACCACTACGTCTGCTTCTACCGACAGGAACATGAAGGAAAACATGGAGAGTTTTGAACCTTCACTCTTGTAAAGAGACAGGGCAGGAAAGACGGGATGGCGGGAGAGAACGTGATGAGGGACGATTCACCAAGGTATGGGTGGCTGAGGGAGTGGCAGGGAACAGGGGCTGCCCCGTAAATTAACACGAGTGTGAGGTCGGTTAGAATTTGCTCTGCTGCTATGCTGCCACATTTGAAGAGGTAGGAGCCCCACCCTCTCCCTGCTCAGGTAGGGTAACTCTGAGGCTCATTCTGTTTCCCAGAGCTCTGAGCCTGGCGCCTTGTCCATGCTCATTCACGCCAATCTGCGCGCCTGCGATGCTGCCCTCCTTCGCTGGACCAACTTCCCTAATCCCCCATGCCATGCTTCGCAGCCTCACCTCCCAGTTCACCTGCTTGGTGGATGAAGGTAAGGACTGGAGTCAAAAGAAAGAGGTTGCTCAATAGGGATGTCACAAAGAGAGAAGACTGCAGCCCTGCCAAGTTACAGCTTGTGTGGCAGGAAGCTGAAGGCAAAAACACTATGTGCCTTTTCTTGTCCAGTTCCTCAGCCATGGGTACTAAGAGCCAGAGGACAAGGAAGCCCCAGGACATGCATGGTCCAAGAGAAGTATCTCCTGGGGCATGGGGCAGGAGGGATGTGGAGAGGACACCTTTCTTTCACACTAGAGTGTGTCTTTGTAATCTTCCCTGTCCAGACATGTATCAGAAAACTCACAGCTTCATGAAAGCATCGAGTTTCCCAACAGCATCTCTTGTGGGTTTTTAACCAGTTAGTCTCCATTGGCTTCAACAAACTTGGATCCGTCATCGGGGCCAAGAAAGTGATCATAGCCATTCTCTACTGAGCCAGGGCCAAACCCTTATCTCTCTTTGCAATCGAAGTCAACTGTTCACTTCAGTACATCACGTCTTCCCAATAAATAGGAAGTGTTACTGCTTGGCAAGGAGTGATTTATTCAGTTCACTCTAATATCTTTATAATTGTTCAGTTGGCCTTTGGAGCCAGAACTCAAATGCCTGATTTCCACAGATAACATTTAGCTTTGAATTTCTTAATTTGACAATGACTTAAGTTAATGTGTAACTCTAGATGGGACCTAAGGGGAGATTGTCCTGCTTCATTAGCCAGAACTTCATAGGAATCTCCATAGGTAGAAGAGGCTGATGGAAGTAGAGTTGTTTAGTCCCGATTAATGTTTACACCTCTGCTAGCATTTCCGTCAGACAGATCAGTGTCCAGAGATGGGAGTATCTTATGAAAGCTCACACAGCTAGCTGTAGGGTGGATCCAGGCAAGCCATATATATATTTCACTGACTCCAATGTCACTGTATTCTGTTTCAATATAGGTTTCTGATAAGAGTATTACTCAGAAAAATCAGTGTTGGTTTCTAGAAACAACAAAAAAAGGACGAGTGCGCTCAGAATCATCATTTTAGAGTCTTCAATGACGAGAGCATGAGGATGCTTCTTGCAGTGGTAGGACTTCTGCTTAACTGGCATTAACTGCTGGCTTGTGAGCCCTTGTTCACTGCATAACCTGGGAAAACTGATCAGTCCTCCATGACTCGGTGTCCCCATCACCAAAGTGGAATGGATGGCCATTCTTGGGGTATAATAAACACTAAATGAGTTAATAGTGCCTGAAAGGAGAAGATGCTTATAAAAACTAATGTGATCATTTCTATTAGTTGGCCCTGATAATTCTGTAGAGAAATGCCTTCAACCCATAGCTTGCCATAGAGAATACAAGGGTTCACCTGGAAAGGCTAAGAAATATGGGAAAGGGAGAGAAAGAGAGGGCACAGGGAGGATTATTAGAGTGGCTGGGTGCTTTTATGCCTTGGTTGATAGACCAAAAAGAATTGGCCGAGTCAGTGGCACATTGAGGGGTGAATATTTTTGCCAGAAATATAATTTCCTCTGTGGTTTCTCTGAGCTATTTTTGTCTTTGCCAAATGACTCCCTTAGGAAATAGAGCTCTCCCTCTCCCGCTTCCTTCCTCTCTTCCTCCCTACCCCCCCTCTCTCTATATATATATGCATATATATATATAATGTGTGTGTGCCTGTATCTGTGTGTGTGTCTGTGTTTCTGTGTGTGTATACTCACAGCTCTAAGATTTGAGAGGAGAAGTGATAGGTTTCCTTAGAAAGGCCAGAGCAGGAGCAGGAGCCAGGGCACACAGTATGAGGCCAGCACTGGACACTGGCAGGCACTTGGGATTTTCCAGACAATGGAAGGCTTTAAGTGACTTAGGATGTGAAAGAAACCCCCACCCTCCTGGGCAGAGGACAGTGTCTTGGTAGGTTGTGGCTCTGGCATCTTGGGTCTGAGCTGGTCTGAGACAAGGTGGCTGCCTCCTCATCTCTACATTGAGAGCCCTGCAAACCCAGAGGAGGAAGGTGCTCACCCTGTTCTGGGGTTCAGAGCGCAGGGAGAGGGGTCTGGTTGCTTCTTTGTTCATTCTTTCCACTTGCTCAGGAAGCCATTCTTTCACAGTAAGCCCTACTGTTGAGAGGGCTGTCCGCTCTCTGCAGGCTCCCAGAACAACTCCTCCACTGCTCTTTCTGGCTTTTGGCTTCACAGACAATCTCTGTGGCTCCTTGGCTCAGAGTTGCAGAACTTAGTCTCGGCCTCTCCCATCACAGGCCTCTTTCCTCTGGGACCGTGTCTGTTGCATGTCTCTTCACAGTCTTCTACACGGTTGTAGTCCTGATATAACTCCATGTGACCTCACCTAGCTGCATCTGCAAAGACCATGTCCAAGTAAGGGCTCATGTTGACAACCTATGAGGGCATGCACTTGGTGGGAGGGTGTGATTGTGCTCGGTACAGGTGACTTCTTTATGCCAGGCACCCTGCCAGTTGGCCTTCACACACTGGTGAGTAAGACCCCTACTGTCTCAGAGTTTCCTAAGGAGACAGACACGTGAATAAATCGCCATGATTCCATAGGATAAGTATGGGCTCACATCATACATTGATTTGGCGTGTACCACATGCCTGGCACTATTTAAGGAAATGTACATATAATCCTCTTAGCAGTCCTGGACACTCTTGTGCCTCACTCAGCTCTGGAGAGCACAAGTAACAATTTGAGTGATGCGGGTGGGGTCCCAAAGTTCCATCTTTGGCAGCAGATGTTGTGTCGGTCTCTCTGGGGAGCCGGCAGGGAGAGGGTGGCAACTGTGCAGAGGCTGGGCCATGCGGGGTGAAGACAGGGTTCCAGGCAGAAGCAAAGGCCTATGCCAATGCTGAGTCAGCCAAAAAGCTGCCCACACTTAAAAAGGGCGAAGTCTCTGAGCTCAGGGAGGGCTGCTGGAGGGGGGGGCAGATAAGGTCAGAGAGGGAGGGCCCTTAGGAACAGGAATCTATTACTTCTAAATGTCTCAGCTTTGTAATCGTGGGACCTGGGGTTTGAGGCCTTCCTTCCAGGGTATCTTTGGTTGTGGATGGAGGATAAGGCAAAGTATGAACAGCAGTGGCTTTGGTCTGAAGTGGGGAGGACAGATTATGCTGGTGGCACTTGTCAATCAATGTAAAGGAGTAGAAGAAGAAGAAAAGACAACCACTTTGTGACTGAGGGCCAGGTGGAAGATGAATGTGCCTTGGGATATGTAGAGCATGGCATGGGTAGAATGGTGGCAGGGGAGAGGGATGGGCATCATGTGTTGGGCATCCAGTGAATTCACAAGCCATAGTCTGAATCCTGCCAAGACAGCCTAGGGTGAGAGTTCTAGTCAGTGTTGCATGGAAGTACAGGATCCTAGTTCCAGACCCGGCTGCTTAGCCAAAGCCCTACACAGCATGCTCCAATCACACAGTCCTGGGCTGTGTCTAGAAAGGCCAATTTTTCATACGAGACATCCATTAGCATATTGTTTTAGTAGGGCTTCTATAGAGTAGTAATAGCTCACATATCTGAAGAAATTCCTATGCCAGCACTTTGCTTCGGTTTTTCACTCTCTTAAAAATTCTGTGAAGTTGGTACACCCCCAGTGACAGGTAAAGCTACTAAGACCCAGAGGACTCCAGGGGCTTGTCAGTCTGGTAGCCAGTGCTGACCTCTGCAAGAACAGACCATGGCCTGCAGTCAGAAGCCGCAAGTGGATGCCACTGTGTCCCTGGGCCATGCGACAACTTCTGCCTCCTTCCAGCCTAGGGATTTGTTTCCTTACTGTGGAGGCCTAGCTTCAAAAAGGAGACTTTCTGCTTCTCACCTCCATCTAGGTTCCTTGGTTTCAGCATCAGTCCATTTCTCATTGCCTACGTATTTAGATCAACTTTACATTTTTCCTCTTCAACCTTTCTAAATAAAAATAAGCCTTGCCTTCTGGGCTGTGTCTGCAGCTTCCCACACATTTGAGAGCTCTGTGTAAGGTGCTCAGGATGCGTGTGGGCAATGCGGGCCTGACAGATCACTGTGGATGTCTGATGTAGGAAGAAGGGAACCCCTCCCCCACAAACCTGGATGCCTCTTCCATGGCCACTGGGCCACTGGGCCTGGGCTCTGCAGCCTTGTCACCCTTGCCCTTGCCATAGCCAGGGCGCCAGCACAGAAACCAGATCCTAGCTGCTTACTGTCTGTGTCCTGTGACTGAGGCCTCCCTGAATCCCTCAGGTCAGGGGGTATGCCACCCTCCTGATTGACTTCCAGATGCCAGTCCAGTATATCACAGGCAACAGACCTTTAATAACGACCAAAACACACAACCAGCTACTTACTTCGAAAATGTTAGTACTATTCTGCACTTCAGCCTTAGGTGTCAGATCCGTACACCCTCAGAGACAGGTTCAGAGACCAAGGGACTGAAAATGCTGGGTCAGCTTGTCCACTTAGTTTCCAGTGAAGTCTGCCTTTCCCGTTGTATTTTCCCTCCCCTGTTCCCTTTGCTTATAATTTAAGTAGCTCTTCACACACACCCCGACAGGAGCGTTCAAACGATTGTGAAATCCTACATTCTCCTTACTCTTTTCCTCAGCCATTCTCTTCTTCCCCCTCTTCTGCCAGAGCCTTCCAGATTGCCAGAGCCATCCAGGAACAGACTTCCTCTCTAATCTGTTGCATCTGTTCACCCATCCTACCCCACACTAATCCTCCAAGCACACTGTTTGCCACAAATGGGCAGGGGACACCTGGGGTGAGACCACAGGGCGGGTGCGTGACTTCAGCCACCCACGTGTTCTTTCCTTCTCCTGGGCAGCAAAGGGAGTCACCTTCGCTCCACCAGCAGAGCGACACTTAAGAGCCCTGTAGTCACAGGGTCAGTTCCAGATTTGCCGTGCACACAGCCAAGCCTTTGTCATTTATCCATTTGCGCACATCAATTTTACGCCCGTGACTTAGTTATATTTATCTGGGAATGGTTCAGAGTCAAGCCATGGGAAAGTCAGGAGGCTTGCATGATATTTATGGTTCAGTAATTGCCTTACTGTGAAGCCCAGACAGGCTCAGGAGTCTGTCTTTCTCCATTGTGAAACAGGGAGGAATCTTCATGGGTACAAGGGCTGCTCATCAAACGTGTTGGGAATCTCCTATTATAAGCATTGATTTATTTCTTTACCCCAGTAGAAGCCCCCCTACATTACCTTGATACCCTAGGAACATGTGAGAACTTAGCACTAGTCTACTGTAATCTAAATGTTCAAATACCCACCCAACCCCAGCCCAGAAATTGAAGTGGTAGGCCCCAAAGAGGTGGTATTCAAACCTGTTCCCTCTACCAGGTGATTAGCTCAGGAGGCTGGAGCCCTAGTGAATTAGCTTCCTGTTCTTCTATGGAGGGGAAGAGACCCCAGGTCAGCTGCTGCCGCCATGTCAGGACACTGAGAAAGACTGACTTCAGCCACCTAGGGAGAAACTTCGAAATCAACTGGGCCATCAACTTTCAACCTATAGTTCTGTGGGAAATCAGCCACCCTGTTTAGGATAGTGTATCAGCTCAAACTGACAAAGCTCTGTCCCTTGACTCTGTTTTCCTCTGAATTCATATGATTGTCAGCACCAACAGCCATCAAGGAAGATCAATACATAAGATATTTTCCAGGGGGGGGAGGGAGGGAGGGAGGGACAGAGGGAGAGAGAGAGAGAGGGAGGGAGGAACAGAGGGAGAGAGAGAGAGAGAGAGAGAGAGAGAGAGAGAGA
>LOEQ01005154.1:46343-83543 GCA_001685075.1 Bramus lutescens
CCAGGCAGTGGTGGCACACACCTTTAATCCCAGTACTCAGGAGACAGAGGCAGATAGATCTCTGTGAGTTTAAGGGCACCCTGGACTACACGAAACTGATCCAGTCTAAAGAGAAACAACTCACACAAAGATGATCTTAGCACTTAGGATCACAGGCCTTTAATTTCAGTACTAGGGAGGTAGAGACAGGCGTGATAGGGCTGGGTGGAGAGAGGAATATAAGGTGGGAGGAGACAGGAGCTCAGAGCAGTCTGAGGATGCAGTCAGTCTGAGCATGCAGTCTGAGGTGTAGTCTGAGGACGCAGTCTGAGGACAGGATCACCCTTTTGGTTAGAGCATTGATAGATTTAAGAACTCTCAAGTGGCTGGCCTCTGCTTCTCTGACCTTCAGCATCAATCCCTATATCTGACTCTGTGTTTTTATTATTAATGCCAATTAGAATTTGTGCTATGCCTGCTAGAGTTTGAACTTCCAAAGGGAGAAATATAAGATTGTTTATTATTGCTGGGATAGAATTGCCTTGTTAGTGGGTCTATCTTCCTGGAAAGGTGGGAGGCTAAGGAATCCAGTCAGGCCTGACCTGTGTTGAGGTAGAGGGAGGGGGCAACAACATAGGAGCTAGACTGGGATATGGAAGCCAGGAAGGAGGAGGGGACCAGCAGGCTTCATCTCAACTCAGCTTCTCAGACAACGGCCTACACGTCCTGTCCAGTGTTTCAGGGAAATGGAACAAGAAGGGCAATTCTTTTTGTAGATTAATTTTCCTAAAAGATTTGCAAAATCCAGATTACTCACAAATTAAAACACTCTTCAGAAGAAAAGGGAAAATTTACACTTACAGAAAACTTACTGTCGTGTCTGGTCACTTTGGTCAAATGTGTCTAATCATGATGCAGTCACCCCTGTTGACCTGGCACTCCCCTCCAGCCATGTCTTGGTTAATTGCTTCTGTTACAGTACCACTCAGTGAACAGGGTGTGCCTGAGTTTTCTCTTTCCACTTCTCCCTGTCCTGATCTTTTTTCAGCTCACTCCTATTAGTCTTTGGCTCCTATTTTGTTCTTGTTAAGTCTCTAGAAGATTTCATGTTGCTAATTCGAGGGGTCCATTTTCAGGCCTCAGTTTGTAGACCTCTGCGGTAGTTTATCCACCTCTCCGGGAAGCACTTTCTTCACTTGGCTCCCAGAACCCTGCATTCTACCAGGTGTCCCTCCCAGTAGGCATCCTTTCTCTAGTTAGTCTCTTTTGTGGTCCCTTCTCAGCTTCCAGACCCCTTTCTATGGGGGTATGTATGCTTCTTTGATGTCTACTCTATCCATGTGTTTGACCTATGATCCCAGCCAGCTCCCCAGCTTTAAATTCCATCTATAAGCTGACAACTTCCAAATTTATTTCTCTGCCTGGACCTTTCCCCTGAATTCCTACTGCATACTTACCATGCCCACTTGGATGGGGAATACGCATCTCAGACTTAACACACCGCCCAGAAAGGAAACCCATCCTCCCTCAGTAAGCTTGCCCCTGCCCCGTCTCATTACATGGCACGGCTTTCATGTTTTTAGGCTTTAAGCTATGGAGTCATTTTTGATTCCTCTTTTATGCGTAAACTCCCACTTCCAATCAGCCGGAAAATTGTCTGGCTCTATCCTCAAATAGATGTAGAATTTCTGCTCATACCATCCTCATGCTGGCCCAAGTCACCATACTCTATCATCTCTTGCCAAGATTCCTGTCCTGGTCTCCTAGCTTTGTGCTTTGCCTGTGCTTAGCTATCCTCCATTTAGCAACCAGCATGATCCTTCCAGTACCTATATCAGGTCCTGCCATCATCTGGCTGCAACTCTCCATGGCCTCCTCCTTGCTCAAAGCCAAAGATCCCCTCTGTATGAATCTCCGGGAGGCCTCACTTATTCCCACGTGTTCCTCTACCTTCTCATGTGCCCACCATCACTTTCTCTAGCCTTGGCATAAATGCTTTACTTTCCTGTGAGTCTTTTTCACCTGGCTTAAGCGGCATCTTACAATTGCATTCTGGAATTATCACGCTCCCATCACTTGTTTTCTGTTTATGTTTATCATGTTTAATTTGTCACGATTTCACGTATTTATTCTCTAGCTTCTTTCATCCAAATGTAAGCTTCAGAGGGATTTCTTACCTGTTTTATTCACTACCTTAGCTCATAGTTCATAGCAAGTACCTCGCCCCAAAAAAAGCATGGCATTTTGGGTCCTTCTCTAGGAAAGCCTGTGATTCTTTATGAGAGGCAGGATTTGGGGCCGGGGGAAACTGGTGGTAAAGGGGGATTTGGAACTGTCCTAAGGGGTGAGGAGTACATGGTGGTAGGTTGGCTGCATCATCCTGGTGATGAAGAGGAGACTTGAGACGGACTTGACTTGGGGGCTACGCTTTGTTCACAGGGACAGAAAGGCAACACTGTAAGGGGAACCCCAGCACCTGCTGGAGAGCATCCCATGAATTCCCCTTCTCTTGCGCACTCATCTCCCACATAGGCAAGTATGTCGATGATTATTTAGGAGAAAATTGAAATTATTTTTGCATAAACAGTATATTTGGTTGAGCAAGTAAGGACCATAATATACTAGTAAATAATAAGTAATAAATGACTCAACATACTTTTCTATAATTTCATATTTTGTCACCAAAATGTAAGCTTTACATCTGTACACACATAAGCGCGTGCTCACACACACACACACATACACATACACACACACAAACAAACAAGACTGTGGTCAACTGCCTTCGCAAACTCTCTCTATTTTGCTTGTTTCATTTATTTATCTAGTCCTCCATCACAAAGGTACTCATGTATACAGATTTATATATGTCCCAGAAATTCTTCTAGATACTTTTTTGTGTTAATTTATTTAAGTCTGCCAACAACCTTGCGAGGCAGGATACCCTTTATAAAAACTCAACCCAAATTCTAAGTCATTTAGCTTAATGAATTTTTGTTTTAATTGTATTATTTTTTTAAATTAAGTATTCAGTGAAAATGTGTGGCAATCAGTCTTTCATATGGTAACTCAGGGCCCTAAGCTATTTCCGCGTGGTAGCTCCATCACTCCCCAAGGCCCTTGGGTCTGACACACCCTCGACCAGCAGGTGGTGAAGAGAAAGAGTAGAAGATCATGTTCCATTGGCAAGAGAATCTAACTACACACCAACAGCAACCCCAACTGCAAGGAAAGCTGGACTGGGAGGACCAGTCTGGCAGTGGGGCAGGAATGTCTCAACTGTCACATGCCAGTCTCTGCCGATGGCAGATTTCTAGTAGTCTCACAGAGGAAAACCAAAGTGCAGAAAGACAAGAAACTTGCCTAAAAGTTAGTCAGCAATGCATACCAGAGCTGGGACTTCATCCCACGCTGTCAGTCTCCATACAGACTTTTTGTCATTATAGCTAGGGTAAGAATTCAGCCAGCTGTTTGAAGATGACAACTGGCCATCCAAACAAATGAGAGGAAAAGAACAAGAGGCAATAGCACCCCCCAAACTCTTGTTCTGGTTTATTTTCCAGCTCCTCGAAGTGAGTAGCCACCTGGGTGGAGTTTGCCAACTTGACCTCTTCGACAGTGCTGGATAGTTAAGAACCAGCTTCAGCAATCGTGCATAGCACCAAGAGGCATCCCCTTGACCTGAAGCTAGTTTGGGGTGGAGGCCATGCAGAGGGAGGCCAGCTAGGAGAGTGGGGTTCGTGGTATGAAGGCTTTCTAAGTAGACTTTCACGTGTCTGATTTCTGTTGAGAAGTCACGGCTAGAATGTCACAGAAGGCTGCTTATTTTAGGCTCTTTTGGGGTCAGGGGAGTAGAAAAGGCAGAGAATCTCCTCTGGTGAGGGCCAGTTGTGTGACGGTGGACCAATCACTGCACTGAGTATCCTTGTGGGCAAAATGAGTAGGTGAGACTGTGCCAACTGATCCTGATATTCAGAGTTCTTAAAGCAAAATATGTCTGATTGAAAGGGAAGGTCCTGGTTGGGCATAGTGACATATGCCTTTTATTCCCAGCACTTGGGAGGCAGAGGCAGGTAGCTCTTTGAGTTCGAGGCCAGCCAGGTCTACATACAGAGAGAGTTCCAGGACAGGCTCCAAAGCTGCACAGAGAAATACCACGAGAGAGAGAGGGGGGGGACAGGGAAGGAGGGAGGGCAGGTCCTCTTTTCATAAAATGAACTCACTAGCCTAAATCTATAGAGTTCCTGGACCCCTGCAGGGTATCCATGAATGGCCACTTAGACCAGGTGAGCACTTCCATTTCTCAGTCTCTCGCTTCCCAAAGGCAACCATCACTGCCTTGAACTCAGCTGCCTCCTTCAGCTGCCTCCTCCAGAGGGGACCTGCCAGGCATGCTAGCGTACTCTAGGTTCTTGGGCCAGCCTCCCTCTGGTCGGTGTGGCTAGAGATAGTTCCTCCCTAGAATCATTGGCCCTGAGGAGCCTCCAAGCACCTGGAACTCTGCCTCCAGATCAGTAGCCACAGACTGTTCTGGAGCCTTGTTCAAGAGGATAAGTCAGGACACAACCAGATGCTCTTTTGATTTAAATGATATTGAAGGCTTTGCCTCCCTCAGTACCATTTAATCTTCAAAACTCATTGGCACCAGGTGTGGTGGCATATGCCCATAATCCCAGCATGTGAGGGGCTAAAGCATGAGGGTGGTCAGGAGTTCGAAGTCAGTCTTAGACTACATTGGGAAATCCAGGCTAGTCTGGGTCATGTGAGTAGACCCTGTCTTTAAGAACAAAAATCAAATCAAAACAAAGCAAAAACCTCCAACTACATTTACTTCCTGCCATCTGAGAGTTTCTGTCTGCCACAACCTTGGAGTTGCTCCCTGGGGATGGAAGAGAGATCATGGCCAGGATCCTGCAGCTGTTGTGGACACAGGAAGTCATGGTTACTTGTAAAGGTAAAGAGAACTATAAATACTGTTCAAAACAGAACTTCCCAGTCCAGAGGAAGTCCGGATGTTGTCAATGTCAGGCCGTGGAAGAAAGGGGCCCCTGGGAGCCTTCCCAGTTTCCTTTGAACCTTCCAGAAGTCTCTGCTGATATCCAGGGAAGCTCCTCAGCATGGCTAGTCTTTAGGCTCTGATTTGCCTTTCCAGCCCCATGACTCTGTAGTAGCCCCCAGGGACCCATCGGCCTCTGAAGTTCCAGGCACAGGCTCTGGTGCATCTGAAACTGCTTTGTTCTTCCTTCCCATCCATCTCAGTCCCACTCTTTTCGTGAGTCTGGCTCAAATCCCAGGAGCACCTGTAAGATTTTCTAGACACCCATGTGACCAAAAAGCTGTTCTCTTTTCTGAGGGCTTGTCAGCTGCCTGACGCTCTATAGGCCTCATTGCTGATTCCCTTAACAAATATGCCAGGCAAATAGTGTTGCCCTACTTTAGAGGTCGAGAAGTTGGTTTTGGAGCAGTTTTTAAATATTCTGATGTCACATCATTAAGAAATCGTAGAATATCAAATCTTGTCTAGACTCAAAGCCATTTTGCTATACTCATATACAAGTTACTACCTCTTTACCCATCTGCCCACCCTGCCATCACTCAACAATCTACCCATTTCTGTGTCCTTTTCCCATATCTAGATGTAGTAAGACAGAATTTTTCATGCTCCAAAGTCCTGTATCACTCAAAGTTTGTGACCCTGCTTTGTCAGCCCAATGTGGTTCTTCTCCTGAAGAAGGCCATTACTCTTGAACTGTCCAAGGAGAGCCAAACACAGGTATCCCTTAGGAAGCCTGGCTGGTCTCACACTTTGAGGGCATTACATGAACAACTGTCAGACAAATGAATGCCCACTCTTTGGGTATAAATGTTCCTAGGGTACATGAATAGACATGTTCCTAGAATCCAGGAGGCCATTGGGCAACCAGGCCTAGGGAAGGCCATTCAAGAATTATCAAGAAATAATAAGCTTCTTGCCAAAGCCCAGAGCCAATGTCCTTCTGGACTCAAATGAAGCCCAGTTCAACTTCTTAAACCTTCAACACTGCTGTCAAGAAACCCTGCCACATAAACATGAAAAGTTACCCTTGAGATTGCAATCACAGGAAATGTAGTGTCAGCTTCTTAGTAGACATAATTCATTTTCTTTCCATCCTGCTGGCTGCCTGGTTGTATGACAATGAGGTCTCTGATGCCTAGAATGCAAATCCAGAACACTGCTGGCAGTGTCCTAGTCCTGAGTGTTATCTTTAGAAAGCCCCCGGAGATCCTGGAGCTGGGTAGTACAAACAAACGGAAGTGGTGAGACCATGAGTTGTCTGAATCCAAGCCTGTGCTGGCCCCAGAGACAGTAGTGATAGCAAGAGTCATGTGTGCACATGTATCTCTATGTCTGGTGTGGCAAAACCTTTGTCCCCACTACACCCCTGCCATAGTCTAGGCATCTCCTGTCCCTGATGCCGGCCAAAGGGACATCTGCATCTCTCTCGCTGTATTGTGCCACTGTCCTGTGATGATGCTATTGTTTCTTTCAGAAGACAGGTATGAGGAGACAGAATTGGCCATTATCCTGGGGTGGTGGCTAACACTTTTCACTGGCAAGTGCCACAGATGCTCTGTTGTCTACTCTATGGTCACAACTGGATTAATCTGTCCGCACAATCCTGAGACAAATGCTCTTCCAATTCCCAAGGACTGGGTTATGTTTTAAAGACTGTCACATCATTTAGTGAGGCACTTATTGCTGTAGACTCTAGTTTTTGAGTGATTTATCAGAAATATTAGGCCAGCTTGTTTTCTCCATTTAGTGCAAAAGAACTTGTGTGTCTGGAAACAAAAAAACCTATTCCAGCTGGTCACCAGATGTTGGGTACTAGAACACAAACTTGATATATAAGATAGATCAAAAGATCCCAAAACATGTTGTGGTCGAGAGTCAAGGTCTTCTATGTTTTGAGAAGATTCACTAGTCTCAAGTTCAGGGGTTAGCCACAGGAATTGCTGTTTCGGGTCTGGAGAGAACCTTGTCCCACAGAGCCTGGTCCTAGGTAGCTGGAAACCTTACCTACAGATAGGTAGATGGAAGCAAGAGTGGGCGGAGAGCTCTCAGAGAGGTCCCCTGGGGATGGCGAAGAGCAGGCTGTGAAGACGCCCCCTTGTGCTTTTGATTGCTTTCTCAGTTACTTTTCCTGCTTCTGAGATCAAGTCCCTGGCAAAAGCTACTTAAGGGAGAAAGGGTTTGTCTGAGTTCACCGTTCAAGGGAATACAACTTATTAGGGTCGGAAAGGCATGGCAGCAACAGCTTGGAGCAGGTGGTCACATTCCGTCTGTCAAGAGGCGCAGAGACTAATGCTGGTGCTCGGGGCTTGTTTTCTGCTGCCACTGCCGGTCTGCTGTGTCAATAAAGCCACCTTGAACCAAGGACGGAGTCAGCGATTGGCGGCTGACCGGGATTAGCCAAAGAGATGTTGGAGGAGTGAGGAAGTCTGATAGAAAGGGACAGGAAGAGAGAAGGGGGGTGGGGAGGTGAGAGAGATTTCCCGCACCTTTGGATCGGGAAAACGTGGAGAACAGTGCCAGCCATTCACCCCTTGGCAGTTGCTTGGATTTATAGGGGTTTTTAATCTTAATTTCTGACTCCTGAATTTTTATTAATACTAGTACAATTTAGGTAAATGTCACAGCTTTCTCCTTGTATTCAGTCTGGGACCATAGTCCCTAGGATGCTGCTGTCCATGTTTAAAATGGGTCTCCCCACCTCAACTGATGCAGTCTGGAAACTCCTACACAGACACAGGGTCTCCCAGGTTATTTTAGGCCTTGTAAAGTTGGAATTAAATATTAGGTACCGCACTGGCTTTTGATAGCTTGCTAGTCATCTGGCTGCTTAGAATTTACCAGTAGTTAAGAGCAGTGAGATACTGATGTTGCCTATGGCCCGAGACTTGAGGCTGTACTCAGAGGGTTATCAAAGGCTTAGAAAATGATCTTTACTCTGCCATTGCGTTCCCCAGTATTGGATTTATAGAACATAAACATGGTGGCGAAAACAGTCTCCATGAATCTCTAGACAGCCCACTGTGGAAAACCCAAAAGAATCCTCTGGGATTCTTGGTGACCTTGCTCCCATGCTGTTGGTCACCAAAGCTGAGACGGAAGAGAAAGGACAGCCCTTCTTTCTACCTGCCCCTTAGTGTGCAGGCACTATCTGACTGCTAACCCTGCCCCCTCCCTCAGCTTAGTGTACATGCACTGTTCGGTTGCTTTCTGAACTCAGTAAGATGCTAATGAGTTGGAGAGATGTTTAGAGCCAAAGTCATTATGGTTAAAAGTCTCCACAGGCATAGTATGGAGGACCCTGGAGAGAATGAGTGTGAACTCTGCTCTGACTGGTTCCTGGCAGCCTGAGAGCAGCTCTGCGGCGATGGTGGACAGCAGAGGTGTGCTGCAAGGGCCTATCTGACCTGGCCGTTCTACCCGACAGCATGTGGAAGGAAGAACAGACCACATCTCTAAAGCCGAATGAGGAGCCGCCTTCTCAGTTTGTGCCCCTGCCCTGACCGCCTATCTGCAGCTCCCCCCACCGAGAGGTTATTTTGCCATTGCATTGTCGATCTTAATACTTCAGTTCAGAAAGCATACCCGCTCAGTTTATCAAAGATGACACGCTCTGTACAAAGCAGGGAAATATGGCTGGCGTGTCTACATACATGGCACTTCTATTGATAGCGCTGTTTTAACTTGGTGTAATACATGCCAAGTTGTTCAAACCCTCCCCATCTATGTAAAACATTTTCCAGGTCTTCATTTCTGAAACCAAATGCTTTACCTTTGGTTCCATAGAAAGTGCTTCCACCGCCAACACTAATAGTTGACCGAGAGAGATCTGCATCTAAGTTCAATCACTCCTCATGCCATAATTAGATCTCCAAACAGAAAGCTGCATAGTGAAATTCTCTGTTCAAAATACCAAGAGAAAACATAAGCAGGCTTCATTCCTTCTTGTAGCCACGCCAGTTTTCCATGATCTGACCTGCAGTTGACATCAGTAGACCAAGACCTTTCTTCAAAGGCGTGTATGTATTTTTATAACCTAGATGCACGAGATGATGACAGAGGATTATCTTCGGTCATTAAAGATGTTGGAACATTCTTTCGTACGGATGGAAAAACTAGCCCTGTGGTTACTTCGGAGCCATGTGTGAAGCTGACTTATCTTTTGCTGTCACATGGCAGGGACTCCAACTGTAGGATCAGAGGCACCTGCGCTTTTCAGGATGGATATTTAAAAGCATAGAGGTTACGCGGCTCACACGTGCTACCGTCAATCCTATTTTGTATTACATTTGAAAGTCACGAGTGATAGTAATATAATGTGTATATGTATAAACACATATTCACAAAAAATGGTCTGAACTCTCTCTCCACAGGGCAAGCTGGCTTTTAGGATGCACTGTATTTTATTGTTCTGTTATCTTTTCATTGTTTTGTGGGAAAAACAGAACCAAATCTCAATGATGTGATGTTTTTAATCCACATCTTCTTTTCTTACAGAATATAAGTAAATAAATGTTCAATTGTAAGAAACACTGTTGGAGTACTACACAGCAGAATAAAATAACGGCATCTTGAAACTTGAAGACAAATGGATGGAGCTAGAAAACATTATTTTGAGTGAGGTAACCCAGACACAGAAAGACAATTATCACATGTACTCACTCATAAGCAGTTTTTATAGATAAAGCAAAGAAAAACAGCCCACAAATCACAATCCCAGAGAACCTAGATAACAATGATGACCCTAAGAGAGATACACATGGATCTAATATACATGGGAGGTAGAAAAAGACAAGCTTTCCTGAGTAAACTGGGAGCATGGGGACCTTGGGAGATGGTTGAAGGGGAGGGGAGAGGCAGGGAGGGGAGCAGAGAAAATGTAGAGCTCAATAAAAATAAAAAAAAAAACTACTATAACCACGAGATACCAGTGTCAAAGGAAATTTAGCTTTACAATAAAGCTCTGGGTTTATGGTTCTCCCTTTACATAGACTGTCCAATGGAAAAAAATCAAAGAGACAGATTCAAAACTGCAGGCATCCATAAGAGGATGTTAGAGTCCTAGTTTTGATGTTTTCTGTCCCTTTCTCACAGGTACACCTAGTTCACAGGGAAGAAGGCCTGTCTGTGTAGCAGGGTGTCTCCTGCCAATATCGGCTCTGGCCACAAGCAAAATCCTGACACTATTTACTTTCTCTACAATCTCAAGGCAACTTTTTTTTCCCTATTGGTTTCTACTCTGCTTTCTGCAGAAAGTCTCAGTCATAGTAAACAGTTCAGTACCCCCTTCTGCAAGCACACTAAGTGTGTGTATGCATGTGTGTGATGTTGTCAGTTTGGGAATCTAAATAAAATTTGGGGGGCCATGGCATCATCGCCATTAATTTTTACAAGTCTCTGTACCCATTAACATTAACATCTCAGCAGGAAAAAGGCACAAAAAAAATAACTAAAACAGCTATTTCCTTTGAGTGAAAGGATGGCATTTATTTTTCTTCACATTTCCTTGTATTTTCAAAAATTCCTGTTAAAAGTGTATATTTTTATAACAGAAAGCCACACAGTGTACAATCCAGTGAAAATGCTCTCTATGACAAGGTAAGGTAAATTCTCAAATAATTTTGGTTAGTTTTGTTAGGTTGTTAGGTTTAATCCTTAATTACAAATTTAAAACAAAAGTATCACATGATCTGTTCTTTCTCTCTTAAAACAAAACAAAACAAAATTTAAAAAAAGACACTCCCCCCAAAGTGTAAGGGCAGGAAGCTAAGTTTCGCTTTTTAAGAGTTTTAATCTAATCTTTGAAAGTATTTGGATAAAAGCATTGGAAAACATATTTCTGCTTTAAAAAAATAAATCCTTATCCTCAGGACTCAGCGGCTAAGCTGAATTACTCAGATCCAGAAACATTTTAAAAAGTTAATTAAAAACGCATTAAGGGCAGCATTGTGTACATGGATGTAGCCATCTGCTATCTTGAGATTTTTGTTAGGTTTTGCAGACTTCCTTTTAGGTAGATTGGGGTAAGGAAGAGGCAAGTGTGTGTGTGTGTGTGTGTGTGTGTGTGTGTCTTTTGTTTTGGGTGGTTCTTTTTGGCAGTACTGGGAATTGACTCCAGGGCCAAGCAAGCTCTCTGCTCTCTTCCACTGAGTTACACTCCCTATAGGTTCATCTAAATGGACCCATCAAGAAGAGGGCCCCCACAGTTTTTTTGTAGCTGTTGTTTTGAGACAGAACCTCATTAAGTACTCAGGCCAAGCTTGAGCTCATACCACAGCCCAGGATGGCCTTGACCTTGTGATTCTTCTCAACCCAAGTAGCTCTGTGTTTTCAGGCTGGTGATACCTGGTTCGGTGAGACAAACTCAGAAATGTCTGATGCTCACGACCTCCCTGAAGAAGAGTTGTGTCCGCCCCATCTTAGAGTCAAGGAAACCCATGAACCAGATTGCATATCAGGTCTCAAGGCCATGGTCAGCTTAATTTGAGACCCATTCTGTGACCTTTGCTCCGTACCTCTGGTGGATCCCCAGCCTCACCCAAAGGGGCTAAAAGAATTTCATTAAAGCAACGGCCTTCCAACACGAGCCTCTGCCAGAATCATGTGGACAGCCTGTCGAGTATAGTTTGCAGAATCCTCTCCCAGACATTGGGTCTGAGTCAGCAGCCTGGGTTTCCAGGTGACGCTGCTGCCGCTTCCTGGAGACTACACTGAGAAACAGTGGGTGAGAGCAAGACTCTTAACTGTGGGACATATAAGGCAGTTGTTGGCTTGAGGCCTGGATCTAGAGGCCTCCCCATACGTTCGCCTAATTAATTGGATGCTTAAAGCTGCAGGGCCCCGTGGCGTTGCTCCCACCCCTAGAGCTCAGAGACAGCCTGTCTGCACCCAGTGGGTTTCTCAATCCTCAGAGACTTCCCTCCAACCTTGCTTGTCCTCTATTGGCTAATTAGCTACCCCTAAAGTGCGTTTTCATCAGGCTAATTACTCACTTATGGGCCAGGATATTTCTCCTCTTATTTCATCTTCAAAAACCCACAACTAAATAGCAGCCTCAAGGGAGGTGGTGGTAGGCTGGGGGAGGGAGGAGGAGAACAGAAACCTGTTTTGGCCAGTCATGGGCAACCAGAGACCTCTCCCCAGAGGCTGACCCTGCATTGCGGGTACTGGAACATTTGCCAGCTAGGGCGGTGGTCTCCGGGAGGTCATTGGAACACATTGTTTGGGAAATGAAGCCTTTCCTCATCTGTCCTTTGGAGAATAGTTAGGATTAACTTCTATTCTTTGTAAAGTCTGGGCTATGTGAAAATTTTCAGGTCTTGGGGCAACTTTTCCTGAATGATTTAATGCTGGCAACAAGTTTGGGGCTGTAGAATCGCCTGTGTATTGGGGGCAGGAACTTTGGAGTCTTGCTTGGCCTCCTTCTCATTGAGCAGTTTCTGCCCTCAGTTCTCCTTTCCGGTATACCTAGAAAGAATGGATTAGTTTGCTCTGTGTTAAGGTTACCTTTGACCCTGTGGAATTCTGGAGAAGTATTCTACCGTCTCAGGTGCAGTCAGCTCTAGTCAATGGGAATGGGGGTTTCTTGGACTTGGCACCCCCAGAAAGGAGGACCTACCCAGTCTTTGCTTCAGGATCAATCATCTCCACTGTGCCCCACAGGCCAGGGGAGGTGAGGCGTAGCTCTGGGCTAAGGCTGAGCCCAACACAGACCTGCCTCAGGTAAGTCCCTTACAGCCTGCTGACGGCAGCCGGCAGTCGCTCAGGTCTTGCCAGAGAGAAAAGTATGTAAATTATAAGCTGGAGTGAGGAGTGTGCGTGTTAAATCCTGCCACACTGCAGTCGCCAGACCAAATGCTGCCTGTCATGAATGGAGTCAGGCTGGAAAGCTGATCAAGTTCTGTCACGCCACTTCTCCTCAGCATTCGTCACCACGGCCCCTTTCCTCTCCTGGCTCAATTTCCTTAGTTTTATGGCTAAGATTAAAGTTTGAAATTCAGTCCAAACCAAGGAAGTCTGAACACGGGAAGCCAGGAAAAGCAAGAGAAGCATAGGCAGGGACTAAAATAACGTAGATGGATGGTAAGGACATTGGCAGGGAGTTGGGATTGCCCGAGCTGTTGCCCTGGGCACCAGGGAGTGGCTGGATACTGTGCCTGGCCCACTGAGCCCTTGGAATCACAGACCGCCCCACAAGCACCAGGCCCAGTACGTGCTAGGTATGAAGTAGCTGATGGCCCCTCAAGAGCCTGGAGCACCTCCCCCTTCTTCCAGAATCTGTTAATTTAGTTCAGAGTTAACACGCCGGGACCACAATGCCTGAGCAGGGTTTGCCTCCATTCGGTTTGTTCTTCCCGACAGCGATGAAGGAAGCCTTGGGCAGTTTCATTTCACTTTAGAAACACTTTAGGCCACTGGGGGTCTTGTTAGCAGGGCCAAATCTTGGGTTCCATGGAACCAGCACTAGGGAGCGAACTGTAAGGGAGTTAACGCCTACAGGTGGGCTAGTGAACTTGACTGTACCTGGGAACATTTAAAGTCACTCCGAGATACTTGTGACCAAACTGGTAGAGGTTCTGGTCTGGCAACTGGGATTTTACATGCTTCCAGGGGAATATAATATGAAGGGAATTGATAACCACAGCCCAAGCTGCCTTCTCTCTCCTGTTACTGCTTTCTCACAGGCAAAGAAGCTTACTGGCATTTTCTAAAACTTAAGACTCCCATCATGTCGGCCCAGGCAGTTGGCACTAGGTGTACCTATGTGTCCCCAAGTTATTCCAGGGCCAATGGTCCATGAGAAAGCAGGGCACCAAGGCGTGTGAGAGTGGCTGTGTGAAGGAACACAGGCTGCAAGCATGGGAGGACTCCGTGCCAGACTTGGACCAAGCGGCAGGGGTGTGGAGCCAAGACCCCAGGGTTCAGAGTTGGTCAGAGCTGTGTTCTAATCTTACACCAACTGTGGGACCTTGAACAGATTCAATAATCAGTGTTCTCAGTTTAAAAATGGATACCTGTGGGGCAGGCAGGGTCACATATGATCATACTCCCTGCACTTGGGAGGGAAAGTAGGGGCATAGCAAGCCCTAGACCCGCTGGGACTACATAGCAAAACTCTGCCCCCTCAACCCCAGAGAAAAGGATAATAATGACATAAAGTGACCCAACTGTCCCTTCTTGTAGAGGAAAACCAATGTGGCCAAACAGAATACATAGTAAAAATAAACCACAATTCAAGATGATTTTCTTAAACTTTAGAAAGGGGGTTAAAATTATGTATTAAAAGAGAATACCAAAAACCTTAGAATATGAAAACAAGAACAGAACACCAAGACATTCTTCCTATTACTTCCATTAAAGAAAAGGACACACATCTAGGATAGCTATACAAAAACACTGAGTGGCTTCTAAAGGAAGAAAGTCAGAGTAGAGCTAAAAGAAAATAAGAATAACACATTCAAGTTTCTCAAGGAAAACACAACCAGGAATTTTACATCTGGAGCTTCACGCTCAACCTGTAGATGATAAAGAGGATTGCTCTCCTGCAGCCCGATGAGGGGTCCACTGGAAAACAAGGGTCACACAACCCTAACGACTAGGCAAGCCACTGGTAATGTGGAAGGAAGTCTAGGATGGATGAAGGGCAAGTGTGAGCTGCCTGATGATGATGGAGGTGTGCAGAAGGCTTAAACAGCCATGCTAGAACCGGGGACGCATGTTCAAACTTTAGTGTTGCCTTGCAACTATTATATGTGGGTTGCTGGGGGATGCAAACAAATGAACATAGATACTTTGCCCATCATCACGCCTATCTTTGTGATTTGTGATTTAGTGTGCGGGTGGGGGGTACAAACTTAAGTGCAAACAGTCTGTATTGGAACTGGGAGTGACTGCAGGTGGCTGGAAAGACCTGTACCAACAACCAGACTTGTTCCAGTGAATAACACTGTCAGACACAACTGGGACTTTTTTGGGTAATTGACTGATTTGGGTTTAGGGAAGAAAATGCACAAGATGAACTTGGAACATTTTGTCATACCAGACAACAAGCACACTTTGAGGGATGAGCAAGCAATGTCAAAAGGACTCCATGGAGTCCAAGGATCGGCCACTTGAGCTCCACTGGAATAAAAGTAGCAATGTCCTGAAATTCGTAAATCATTCATGATGGATTTAAGTTAATGGTTTCACAATAGCAAAGTCAAACAAACAAACAAACAAAAAACCCCATCATTTAGAATAAGGAGCCAGTTCAGTATATTGATAATCAACAAACAAAGAGAAAGAATTAGTGTATTCTAGCAGCTTTATATGTTCTCATACTAGTCGATTTGTGTTGCTGTGACAGAATTTAGGGCCCAGAAGTTATAAAGAACAAATTTATTGGCTCACAGTTCTGCATGGAGACTGGGAAATCCATTCATTATTAAGGCAATGGCATCTACACAGAAGGGGACTTCTTGCTGTGTTTTCTGACACGGAAGGACAAAGAGAAAATGGCTGCTTCTGAAAGCCCTTTAATTAAGGAGTGGGCCCACCTGCCAGGGTGGAGTGCTCATGGCTTAACCAGGAATTAAAGGACCACCTCCTAAAGCAATGCTGTTAATATTGGCACCTGAATTCCAATATAAATTTTGGAAAGGACAGAATCCAACCATAGCAGCATAGCGCAACTTGGATCAAGATAATCACTGATCTGTCTTAGTAACACACTAAAAGAGAGAAACCATGTGATTATATTAGTACATACAGAAAAGGCAATTTTACAAAATTCAACCTTAGTTTCTAATTAAAATTAAACTCAGCAAAGTTAGAAGTAATTTCTGGAATGTGACAAAAGGTGCCTATAAAAAAATTGGCTGCTTAGATGTCGAGGTAATTTCAGTACTCGGGAAGTTGATGCAGGAAGTTCAAAGCCAGCCTCGACTACTTAGAGAGTTTCAGCCCATTCTGAACTACATGGTAACAAAAATCTCATCACTACCACCAGCAAATGTCTGGCTTTTCACATGATCTTAACAAATGGAGAGTGCTTCTGTCTTTAGATTCAGGGCATGCAGGATGTTCACTCAACTTCTCAACATGTTATGGGAAGTTTAGCCAATGTAAAAAGACTAAGAAAAAAGTAATTCAGATTGCAAAGAAGGAAATAAAACTGTCTTTATTTACAGACCACATTGTCACTTGCCACTTAGCTATAAAATGTACAATTTACCACAAACCTCCCAAAGCAAATATATGGCTTATCCAATGTTTGGTATAGAAGACCAATGTACAAAATCAATTATTTTATATGTCAGAAATCAGTCAGAGATCAGAATTAAACAATAGCATTTGCTATAACATTGAAAAATGTGAATCAGGCTTGGGTGTGGCTCAATGATAGAGTGCTGGCCTAGCATATGGAAGGCCCTGGTTCAATTCCTTGTTTGTGTATCTTAGCAGAACATGGTCGCACATGTCTGTAGTCCTGTCTAGCAGAGAGGCTGAGGCAGGTGGGCACTCTGGAGTTTCAGGCCAGCTTGAGCAAGAAGATAAGACTGTGTCTTCTGAGGAAACATCTGGAAAGAGCTGTGTAAGGCCTGTAGTAGTACCCAGGCAACAAATGCAGAGACAGACTGAGACATTACTGAATGAAACTTAAAAGGACCATGTAATTGATTGTCAGCCAAACTGGTCCATGGATTCAGTTTGAAATCCTAAGCAAAATCCCAGAAGCCTTTTCTTTTTGAGAAGTTGACATGTGATCCTGGAATTCATAATGTCAAGAGCCAAGATAGCCTGGCATCAGAGTGGCTAGTTGGTGAAGGCAGCAAACCTAGGTGAAAGTAATCATTTACTAGGGCAGGATAAGAAGAGAATAATCTAGAAAAGAGGGCCGCCCACCCATGAGTCTGTTCATTTCCCCCCAAGAAACAGTTCTGGCTGACAGCTAGGTAGATCAGGACAGGTGTGAAGAACTGTCTCAATGCCAAGGCACTCCAATAGCTCTATGTACAGTCAAGAGCTGGGAACCTGGAGGAGACAGAAGGAGAAGGGCTATGGGTAGGAAGAAGTGTTGGACGCTGAGTCAGTGTGGAGAACAGAGCTCAGGACTACAGACAAGGCACTGCACCTGCTGGGACCTCTTCTGGTGTAGAAATGCCAGCTTCTTCCCTGGAAGAAGAATGTCATGCAGTTGGGTCATTAAAATCAGAACCTTGTAGTCTGTTTGCATTGTAAAGATGGTAGAATGATTCTTAATAGTTGAGTCTGCCTCCGGGCCACAGCACACGCAGATGGAGAGAACCCAGGACAGCCAAAACAACGTGAGACCATAGCAAAGTCAGAGGCTAACCCTGCCTGTTGCCAAAGGCATAGACGTAAAGTTTTTCATGCATATATCATGCCTGTTGTTTCTGACGTCAGTAATTTTTTTTACCCTTATCAGCTCATATAGTGGTTTATTAATGATTTTGAGCTTATCAAAGAACCAACTTTTTATTTTTATAATTTCTGGGTTTGTCTGTTTCATAATTTTTTGCTGTGATCTTTATTATTTCCTTTGTCCTACTTAGTTTTGCTTTAATTTTCTCTTGTTTATTTTTCTTAGCACTTAAAAAAATGTAAAAACATTGAACTCAAAATTGATCCTGCTAAGAGAAATTTTCAGTATACAATTGGGTGCTGTTTACTGTCAGCACACTTTTGTACAGCAGATCCCCGGAACCTGCTCATCTTGAATAGTTGAAGTGTAATCCCTTGTACAGTAGCTCATTTCTCACTATCCTGCCTCAAGCAACCAGAAGTATGGCTTCTGTTTTGACTGTTTCACATACACCATATATGTGCATATATATGTGTACATATTTATACATATATAGTGTTTGTCCTTTTGCAACTATCTCATTTTACTTAGCATAATATTCTTAAGGTTTATCCAAGTTTTTACAACATGCAAGATCTCCTTTTATGCAGCATGTTTACACCACATTTTGTTTATCTGTTTATTCAACAGTGGGCTAAGTGTGTTTCCGTGTCTTGGCTATTAAAATCAATGCTGTAACAAACACAGGAGTTCAAACAAATATTTGAGAGTATAATTTCAATTTTTCTGCAGAAATACTGAGAAGGATTGTTGGGTGTTACCATACTTCTATTTTTAGACTTTTTGAGGAAGCCTCATATTGTTTTTCATTGCAGCAGCATCATTTATATTCCTGCACACTGTGCATAAGAGTTCCTGTCTCTGCTGCACATCCTTGCCTCCTCACCCCCTCCCTAATTGGTTATCGTCTCTCTGTTTCCTTCTGGGTTGCTCCTGTTGTGGGGTCCTCAGGATGCACTACAGCGTTTTCTTCCTGCAGGTCTAAACTGCTTTTAAAGCATCCCCTTATTCACATGCTAGACATTGCATTTCCTCTAAAGTATTGGAGGTTTACAAAGTATCATCCACGGGGCTGGAGAATGCCTCCGCAGTTAAGAGCCCTTGCTCTTGCAGAGGCCTGAATGTGGTTCCCAGCATTCATATGGTGGCTCACAACCACCCGTGACTCCAGATCCAGGGGATCTGACTCCCTGCCATGGTCCCACAGGTACCTGCATGCACAGGATGCATATAAATGCAGATATACACACAGGCACATACACACATGGTTAAATTAACAATGTTTCCCCAAACTCCCTTACTGCAACCAGTTTCTTCTCTGCCTTCTTGCCAAACAGGAAATATTTATAAATACTGTTGTTGTTGTTATTTTGTCCACTCTGTCATCAGTGTCAACTTCGGTTTATCAATTTTGTCCTTATTGAGTCGAACGTTCCTACTTCTTGATGTCTGGCAACGTTTTAAATGAAGTGCCCAGTGTTACACATTTTACCTTACTGGGTGCTGGTTACATTTGTATTCTTATAAGAAATCTTAAGTTTTGTTCTAGGACAAGTTACCTAGGAATCATTTAATCCTCTTCAGTCTTTTAAAGTCTGCAGGAAGTGATCAGAATAGCACTTGGTCTAGGATTAACGTTCCCCTTTAATGGGTCAACGCCCTTCTGAGCAAACTACCTAATGCTCCAGGTATTAGGAAGTTCTTCATTCTGGCTGGTGAGGACGGCTGCTATTCTGGGCCCCTCATGAGCTTGAAGCTCTGTTCCTTCTAATCCTTTGGAGCAGCTCTCTTTTGACCTTGGGTAGTTTTCCTTACGTGAGGGAAGCTCTCACTGTAGACTTGAGGGATCTTTTGGATCCTTCGTTTTCTTCCCTGGTGCATTTTTCTCCTTTCTGGTTACTCTGTCCTTTCTTCAAACTCCTGTTGCTTTGCCCTTGTCCTCACAGCCTTCTCCCCTTCACTCAGGGAAATCCCTGACTTCTCCTGGGCACCCCCGTCTTAGATTGCATATCTGAATCATCCTACAGGCAGCAAGGTGGGGCTCAGAACTCTTGGTGTTTGGTTTTAACTTGAGAAAGGTTGTTTCTTCTGGTAAATATGCTTCTACCACATCTGTTATCTTAGACTGCTATAATAATGAAATATTATAGATTAGGTGAATTAAACAACTGATATTCATTTTTCATAGTTCTGGAGGCCAGAACATCCATGGTGCCAGTAAGACAGTATTCATTTTGAGACCTCTTCTGCTGCCTTGTGGGTAGTCACCATATTACCATGTGTTTAAGTGGCCAGTATGTGAACACTTAGAAGGGAACATCAGTCTCTTCCTTTTATTATAAGGATATTAACTCCACCTTGGGTACTCTAATTTTATGCTCTTTTAAGCACAATTACCTCCCAAATTACCTGCTTTCTAATCTCACCACATTGGGTGTTGGGGTTCATCATATGATTTTAGAGAGGCACATTTGGTCTTTAATCCCCATCTTGTTCAGAAGTGAGAATCCTTTCAGACTGTGTTTTGAGGAAGCCTAACCTTCAAGACATGCAATATCAAGGCTCTCGGGCAGCTAATCAGGTAACGTCACTGCAATAATTCTCAGTCTCTAATGTCCTTGTATGCGGTGTGAATTCCCATGAGATACATATAGTATGGAATAGCTCCAAATTCATTACTAGAAACCTCTAAAGGGAAGAAGAAGCATTTTTGATGGAGCCTGCTGTTCTGACGTCCCTTTTTTTTTTTGGCATGACTATATACCTGTTAATTGTAAAATCCAGCCAATGAGTGATGTCTCTTTTCCTTCTGATAGTTCACCTTTCCAGTGTTAACTGTCTTTTATATTGCTCCTTTAATATCCAGAGGACCATTGTGGGAAGACAGTCCAAGAAGGGAGTTGTATGAGATGTCCGAGTGCTTGTGAGAAATCTCCAGGATAACAGACAAGAGTCTTGTGACCTCTGTTTCTTAAAAACATGGGATTGTTCTTGGAATGTGTTTTTGTGCCCTTCCCAGGTATAGCAGATAGGAATGGGTTTACTTAGATTGTTCATTACAAATTGGCTATTGTTGTTTACATGGAAAAACATGTTTTTCCTGTGTGCTGCTTGTCTGTCACATGAAGCTTGTCCTTGGGATTGAACACTTTAGTCATGTGACTCCCCTTAACTCTGAGTATAAATTGTCCGACCTTTTGAATAAAGTTGGCTATTGCATGAGACTTCAGTCTGCCTCATTTATTGGCTCCATTCTGCCAGGCCCCATTTCCTCTAGAGTGGTAAACAGACCAAGCTCTATTTATTTGACATTCATTTGCATATTAGAGATGAAGAACAAAAGCTTATGTTAGGCAACGTACTCAGCAATGGTGGAGGTAGAATTTAAGTCTATGTTTGACAGACTGCAAACAAAAATGGGGAAATATTTGTGAGGATATATGAGAATATGTTTGTAACTGTCATGTCTGTTCTTTGTCTCCAGATGGAGTGACTAATATGCAAATATTATATGTACAGGAAATGTTCCCTTCCCTCTCAGCTACCTCCATCACTTGGGGTAGGTGTCTGGTGGTATGGCAGAAGTGAAGGGAGACCTGACGTAGTCCTAGGAGGCGTCTTCATACAACCAAATATTTATACTGGTAAGAAGACTCTGGAATGCCACTAGGGTTGCTGGTGCCTTTTTCTAGCTGAGCCCACCTACTCCATTTCAGGGCTAACGTGCTGGGTTGGCTTTCTATTGAGGAAAGTTGAGTTCCTTGTCGCTGTGCTTGAATCAGCCTGGCATCATCCAGCGCTGACAGAGCTGGGGACTAAGATGGAGTCTAGTTAGCTGTGTTCCTACACAAAGCATCTGTCTTTACATACAAACTCAGCTCTTTTCATTATCTTTCACTTCTTACACATAAAATGCTCATTCACTTCTCTTCTGGAGGAAGAAGCCCTTCAGTATGTAAAGTAGCTTAATCCTTTTCAATCTGTCTCCTTTCTTCCCTTCCTCTCTGCCCTGCGTGTTGTTAGTCCATCCCTCTTCCATGTCATTGGTGTCAAGCTTTGTGTATTATGTGTACAGGGCATTGTGCATATTAGAGGTAATTTATGCTTTCTAGTTCAAGGGAGCTTCATAGTGAGTCTATTGATAAACAAAGAAGCCTGATGCTGTCTAAGTATGGCTGGCTGCTTCTTGACATAGCAAGAGCTATGGACAGGTTCCTCTGCTCTGGTATGGCACTAGGTGGGTGACTTGGCTATTTCCACTCATCTGGGGAGTTTGGTTCTCCCTCTTTTGGTTTCCTTCTGCTCATTATTTCTATTTGCTCATGACATGAAGAGAGATTATTTGAAATGTTCAGGAAGAATTTTTTTCTGTAACTTACTGCAGGTTCTAGTCCATGGCAGAGAGAGAGAGAGAGAGAGAGAGAGAGAGAGAGAGAGAGAGAGAGACCGAGACCAAAGGCACAAAGATTTGAAAGAAGCAATGTTATCTTTATTTGCAGTTTACATACTATATATGTAGGAAATCCTAGGGAAGCTACAAAATAAAAGGATATCAAGTATTTTTTCAAGGTCTTAGGATACAGGGTAAATATGAAAAATTCATTTGTACTTCTGTATATTAACAACAAACCATCAGAAATTAAAAGTTAAAATATAATTTACAGTAAAATAAACAAGAAATAACTAGGGATAATTTTTAACAAAATATGTGCAAGAATTACTCACTCAAAACTGCAATATATTATTGAGTGAAAAATTTTTAAAAAAATACCCTAAGTAAATGGAGAGATATACTGTGCTCATGAATTGGACAACTCAGTATTATGATATCAATTGTTCCCAAAGCTATTTATACAGCAAATGCTGTCTATTAAAAAGAAATCCTAACAAATGCTTTTGTGGAAAACTGAAATGCTGATTCTAAATGTTATCTAGAAAAGCAATAATACTGAAACATCTTAAATAATTTGGACATAAGTGAAGAGTTATACTGTCAATGCCAAGACTTGCTCTAGATCCACAAAAATTAAGGTGTTATGCTGTTACAGTAAGGACAGACACAAATCTACAGGAAATAAAATCAAGTCCAGACATCAGCTAGTTCCTCTTGCCACTGTAGAGGTCTGATGTAGTAGAGAAAGGGTCTGCTAAGCAAATGGTGGGTGTCCAGTGTGAAACATGAACCTCAGCCCTAGCTTACCACACACTAAAACATCTCAAAAACAATAGACAGGAATGAATGAGCAAAATTATAAAGTTCCTAGAGGAAAACATGGATAAAGTATGTGCAACTTTGTGTTAAAGATTTTATAGATAGTATGCAAAAAAGAAAAAAAAGAGCTAAATTTGATTTCAATAAAATTAAAGTTTTTGCTCTTGAAAAAGATAGTTTAGTCAGTACTCTGCGTGGGGAAATAAAGAATTGCATGTAAATATGAATGAAAGCAAATTTCTTTTTAAAAATTAAAAAGAGAAAAGGAATAACTTTAAAAAATACATGGGATAACCCACAGAATGGGATTTCTAAGCTACATTCACAATAAAGAAGTCCTACAGTGTAATGAGAAGGTAATTAATTTCACATGTACAAAAGACCAAGCCGAATAAGATGTTGTTCTACCTAACTGGGGAACTAACAGGAAAAGACTGGCCTCCTAATAGCTTAACTAACCAGGGCCTGGAGCCACTGCAACTCATGTGTTGTTGGTGTGAATGTAAAATGGTGGGATCACTTCACAAAGGAACTTGGAGACTTCTTAGAAAAGTAAACAAGTGCTTACACGAGGCCTGGAGATGAACTGCCAGGCAATTGCTTTGGGAGAAGGGAAGCTGCCTGTCCATACAAAGATATGCACTTGACCATAACTGTCTCTCAGCCCTGTCAGCACGTTAGAACAAATGAAACAAGCTAGACACAAGAGGCCTGAGGGGGAACGTACAGAGACTAGACCCTGCTCTTTAGGACTAGCCACACTTCTGTGACTGAAGTGAGTGTGCATTGAGTGTGCAGGGGTCTGAATAGGAGGGAGACAAAGGGAACTGTTTTGGGTGATGTAAACATTCTGCACACAATTGTCAAAAGTGATGTAAGTATGTACATTTGTACAGAACTGTACACTTAAAGCAAGTTCTACATTACATATGTACAGCTTTATTGTATATATATTCACTTACATAAAAAAAGAGGCAGTAATTTTTTTTAGTTCCTTTGAAACTTCCTCAGTAGGAAACTAAAGTTAAATGGCTACATGTGGCCGGGCAAGTTATCACTCCGAACAACGTTCCTCGTCATAAGTAAAACGAGCACAAATTAGATGACCTTACGCATTCACCTGTAAACACTCATTAAACTGTTAGTGGGGCAAGAACTATGCTGGGTTCTAGAGATGTAAAGTTGAAAGGAGACCATCTCTGCCCTCAAGGAGTTACCATGGAGCAGAAAAGAAAGACAAGTTAAGACTGGCTAGCACACCTTGGGCTGATTTAGGGTATGAGGAGCAATCTTCCTGATGATGCAGCACCTGAGTTAGGTTCTGAGGTACAAGTTATAGTTAGGTGAGAAGAGAAGAGAAAGCATTCGAAGCGATGGAGCTATATGACAAAAGGTCAAAGGTCAAAGACCCTTGTAAGGTATATCAGGTAGGCACGGAACATAGACTTTATCCTTATAAGGCCACAGTTTCGCCTTGACTGAAGAAGTTTAGAAGTTCTATGCTAGTTGGAACAGTGTGGAGATGGGGTTTCTACACCTACTCGATCTCAAACCTCATAGGAAAGTAACCATAGAAGTTAGGATCCTTTCTATTGCAAATAAAATCCTTTGGCTTATGCACAAAACGGTCCATGGAGCCTATTGGGCCATGTTCTGAGGATCCACAAGGACCAAGAGCAGCTTTTCCATGTGATCACATTGTTTCTCACAGTCAGTTTCCCTGAAAGTTTAAACCAGAGTCTTCTAACCAAGTGTCACAAGCTTTCATCAGTCATAGACTGAGTTGATCTCAAAGCCATTCGATGGCCAGTGCGATGGCACATGTGACTGCTTGGCCAGCCCAGAGAACGTGGGGGTAGGACTCCATGAGGCCTGTAGCACACAGAGAAGAGGCGAACTGCAAGGAAAAGCCTTTGTGGAAGAAGAGAGACTAGATATTTGTGCTTAACAAAAATGTATCCTATTTTGGAACAATTCAAGAAATGCAAAAGCATGTAGACAATCTCTTCTTATGACTTCGGCAGCCAGGAAGTTAATGCCAGTTGCCTGAAGAATGCCCACTATCAGGAGCACATGAATGGATGAGCAAAGACACAGAAATAATTCTAATGTGCAGGATCCAGCATATGTTAGCAACAGAAGAGTTTTTCTGAGTGGGGCCTGGAATATGTGAGTTCCATATGCAGAGGTAAAATGAACGAAACAGCCAGAAGTGGCTGAAGATCACCATGCTTTTGCTGAGGTTGAGGTGCATGGGAATGGCTCATCATGGGACAAGGAAATGGAAAGTCCAGGCTATCAGGAATTATTTTATGCTTGTGAGCGGGGACTTCATCTCTTAAGCAACAAGGAGTCAAACTTTGTAAGCACAGAAATAACTCAAATGGATCAGCATTTAGAGAGCTATAGAAATAGAGACTTCTTGAGACAAGGAAAAAATGAAGTATGAGGACCGAGTTAAACTTTGGATTAGAGGGCAGAGAAGGTGCAAGCTTATTGGTCTCTCTTCTCCCTGTGGAGTGGGAGGAGAGCCCAGGTTAAGCAGGAAGCACTAGGCAGTTAAGTCAAGCTGGGCATTCCTAGCCAGGAAACTGCCATAGCAGAACATCCTGATCCAAAGATGGTCAGACAGGCTCTTCCAGACACAAAGCTGTGGTGCATGCTAGTGGACTGAGTTCAAAAGAACCCAAACAACTTGCCTGTGAAGCTACTTCACTGTGTCTATGACCATTAGCCCTGCACCCCTAGTCTAACAGAGCCCTGTGGTCACTGGCCAAGCAGAAGGGAAGGGGGCGTTGGTGGTTGACTGGAGATGGCACGGGGAATGCCAATGGAAGAAAGCCGAGTGAGGCGGTCTGGAGAGGCCCTGCTAGGAGTAGGATGATGGCTTGACTGCTCTCCTTGTAGTGCTTCACAGCAGCTAAGGGCAGCTTGACGGGGTTTGCCGGAGTGGCAAAGTGGGAAGTTGCCTAGCAGCTTTGGTCTGGGACTAAGATTCAGAGCTACTGGCTAGAGCCAAGTGCAATGAATGAAAGCATCTATCATGTAATGATTGGTTTCTCAATAGACAATCTCAAGCTGTCACGAACTACAACACACATGCCAATGAAGTGGGCATTCTTCATATGTTACCTTCCAGCTGTTGACATCAAACTGTCACATAAAAATTCATACATACGGAATCGATGTTTTACATTAAAAAATCACTTTCAGTTATATTTTCTCATGGGTCCTTTACAATTTTGTAAGGCAAACACAGCAGGAACAGTAATTTTTTTATCGTCTGTCTGGTCTCCCTCTCAATTGCCAATAGCAGAGATCTAATTATTTAGGAACATATAGTAAGAGCAGAAGTCCTTAATCTAGTGTCTCAGACAACTGCAATGTCTCTAACTAGTGAGTTCATATTATCTTTAAAAAGTTTAAAGATGGGCATGTCTGTGTACATCTAATAATCATTTAAAATGCAACTTCTTCCTAATATTTTTGCCACTGTGGCAAAGGGAGGGCACTAGGCCTGGAGTCATGTTTGTCCCCTTCATGGAGGTGCATGTGGACATGCACAACAGCAAGGCATATGACATGAATGTGCCACTTTCAAAAACAATAACATGTGGGTTTGTTAAGAATCAATCACAGAACAAATTGTTTAGTCTTCAGTAAGTCAGCAAGCACCTGATGAATAAAAGAATTTTGATTGTTCAGTAAATTTTTCATATATAATTTAATTTCACCACACTTGAATTACTATGTTGAATTTCATAAGATATGCTGTGAAAATAATAGATTCCTAAGATACATTTGGTGAGATTTAATAAAGTTTCAGATAAGGAGAGTATCAATCTATTGGTTTATTTGAGTTTTATTAAAGTGATCAGCATCTTCAATTTTCATCTGAAATTAGAAGACAATATTTTTCACATCCTATTATTCCATATACTGAAATGGTATATCTTTAAAGAAATATAAAACAAAACTTTTGCTCATAATGAACACTAAGTAAGACCTAATCCCTTGAATACTGGCTTTAGTTCTAGAATGAACGAACAGTTGTGGTGTCTCTGAGCTGTTCTGCTCCAGAAGTCAATCTGGAAGGACTGAGCTTCTGCATAGCCAATGGGATTTTCATCTTTCCTTCTTGGATTCTTCCAAGGAAACAGACCCTGGCACCATGCCTCAGCAGTGTCCATGCTTCTATGTGAAAGATGTAAGGTTAGGGAGCGTAAAAGGAGCCCTCCATAGGTTTCTGACTTCCAGCGTGAAGAGTAAGATATTATAAGATGGAGGCAGTGGTGTGAGACACCCGCAATCCCAGCACTTGGCAGATGGGGGCAGGAGGATCTGGAATTCGGTCATCCTCATGTGCACAGTGAGTTTGAGGATAGACTGGGATATATAAAACTGTCCCCAAAGGTATGGGATGGAGACATCTGTATAAATCTTTCAAATGGAGATGTTTAATGGAGAAATAAAGTGGAAGGACCTGAAAATCCATCATATATTAAAAGCTAATAAAAAAGTGCCAAAGCACAATTGAGTTCCCACTCAAATGCATGACTGTTTCCAAGCCTTTTCATGTCCTATCCCATCATTGGCTTTAGTGGGGAGCAATTGATAAAACAGAACTATATCTAGGGAGAAGTTTACAAATCAACAAGAAGCTGTGCTACCTCTTGACATTTATTATAGTGTCTTTAGTTCTTATTGCATATATGGTACGTGCCCGTTACAAGGAAGGAATCTGCGCATGTAGGATGCTCAGTTCAGTAGAAGAGATGTCTATTGCTTCTCTGTTGATAGTCATCAGCATGCAAGCGCAGTATTTGGTGTGTAGGGTTATTGTTTCAAAAAGTGAAAAACTTAGCTTTAACTGAGGAGGGAACATGATCTTTATTGGCTTAGATGAAACGTTTAATTTTGGTTATATGCAGAGTTTGCATAGTTCATGATTCGTTTCTAATGAAAAACTAGATGTGCTGTCAGTGACCTCGACGATCAGGTGACAGTGGCAAACAGAAAAATTTGAAGAAGAGGCATAACTTTTAAAGTAGAAAGATCAGCCAGAACTGCCTGGAACAAAAAAAAAAAAAAAAGAAAAAAAGAAATTATTAACACCAAAGTCTGTCAAATCAAGCACAACATAAACCCCTGTTTGGGGTGATCCTGGCAGTGAGCCCCTCTCAGTTCTTCAGCTGGCTTCAGTCTCTCACGGGGCTACACTTCCTACTTGGAATCCCTTAACATGTGCACAATCTAAAATGCACATAAGAAGAGAACTGAGCTCAGTCTTGCACTTTCCTCTCATCACAGGCAGTGGGAGTTTATAGAAGGTCTAGCGTTTCAGCTTGGTTCTATTAATAAACCTCCATTATGAACCCTAGACCCGTTACTCTAGTGTAGAGAGTGACTGAGTGTGGGGAATCATGTTGAGATGCAGCTAATATTTACTCAGTTGCATGACACAGAAACATCCTCTTCCCTTTAAATACAACATGTAGGTGGCTATTTGAAAGACAAATAACACATACAGTTCCATGGCAGGCACTATTTGACTGAACCATATCTCAGGTATAAACTCTACCACTGAAAGAAATCAACTTTAAAGTTTATCAGTGGTTACACCACGGAGAATACTGACACCCCCCACAACAAGAGTAAACTGCAAATAGCCTATCCCATGGGCTCCTGCCCCATAGATTGGTGCTAGTCTGAGCCTCCCATCTGAGAAGTTTCTTTTTTTGCAGCAGGCTGCAATTAATGCAGAAACTCATAACTGGTCAAAGTCTGAGAACAAGTGATTGTCAAGTGCTCAGTCCTCCACTAAAGCTCAGGAACATTGTGAAAGAGGGGCAAAAAAAAAAAGAGCAAGAGGCAGAGGACTGGGTGGGAGGCTGTGAGCCTGAGCCTTCTGGACAAGACAGGGCCATTGACCCTAGGAACTCACACAGTTGTGGTTATCTCCACGAGGCCTACACAAGTTTAAGCCTGTCAAAATTCCACTCTGCCTGCGGGAGAACTTCACCAGGTCCTCACAGTCTGGAGGAGTTCCCGATAGTTAACAGCTGATGGAGGAAGGGGCTCATTTTCCCAGTGGTGGAGTGGCTGATAAGTTGACCACGCTTCAGTAAATAATCTTACACCCAAGCTCACAAAATCAACCTAATTAAACCCCAAAGATCACACATACACAATGGGGGAGGGAGTAAGAAGCATGGGTATCAGTTAATGGGAAAGAGGATTTTATCAAGAGACAGAGAGGGATGAGACAGGGTAACGATAGTGGCTGAAATAGACCAAAATTCACTGCACACTTATATGAAAGTAATTGTCAAGGAAAAAGAGGCACAAACAGAAAATATGGTGGAGCACCAGCAAGAATCATGACTGAATTCAGAAATGAACAAAAATACAGAGATGACACAGGAAAGAAAGGAAGGAGAGAAGAAAACCAGCTTTAAATCGTTAATTCACCATTGAAAAGAATCCAAAGCTTGGGTGGTGAGAACTTTCTTCAAACTCATACTATTTAATTCTTTCAGTTAGTGTTCTTGTTTGTAACACATGGGCAAAGAAAGTGTACTATAGGTTCCCATTAAAACCACTAGCTCTTCGGTTTCCCATAATGGTTATAATGGTTTCCTGAAATAATCTTGTTTATGACCCCTTATTAGAAGGTTGTTTTCAAGTGATTAGGAAATTTGAGCACTTAATAATACTTAACTCAGAATTTATAGGTTTTACCCGAGTTACAAAATTCAGCTACAAGAAGTGCATGTCCTGTGCACCAGACACTAAAGCTATGGCCTGGTGGCCTCTCGGGAGCTATTTCCATCCCATGGCAGTGAAACTTATCCTTACTTCAGCTGCAGCCAGTGATGTCACCTCCATCAGGTTCACTGCTCGGAAAGCAAACACGGCAGCTGCCAGCACTGGAAAAGAATGCGCACTATTTCAACTGCTGGCCTCCTCAGGAGCCCGGACACACACACTCTGCCCACAGCCACCACACAAAGCAGAAGGAGCGTGCAGTGCAGCTGTTCCCCTGCCCTCTGCCCTAAGGAGCCGTCGTTGTAAGTGGGACATCTATTCTAGAGAACAGCGCCTGGCCACTTCACAAAGTGAGTCCCATAGTTTGGGGGAAGGAAAATTGGGAGGTCTCAAAAAGTCATTTATAAACAAATGATTTCCTTCACACCAGCAACTAGCACCGTAACTGTTGAAGTGCTCCAAGGGTGGTCTTACAAGTCAGTTCATTTTGACACAGATATTTCTAGTATATGAAATTGAGAAGCCTCGGAAAGTCACATGAAGTTAAATTTTAAAAACTCATGTGTTTGAGGGAGGTGTCCCAATATAAACACGGGTGTAAAACTGTTTAAAAGTGATTTATAATGTCTTGCTACATTTATATCTTTATGTACTAATTATTGACTTTCAAAGAGCTACCTAAATGGCTAGTTCTACACAGAAGGCCATTGTAGGGTTAATCTTGATATTTACTATGTTAGCTACAAGAAAAATAAGTTGAAAATTCAAAAGCATATAGACAATTTGAATTTAGTAACAGACGTTAAGTAGAAACATTGGGACCATTTGTTTCTGTTAAACACACACAAGAAGGGCCAGGCAAGCACACACTCTTTATCATTATAGGAGTGACCATGAAACTCCAAGCCAGTGAGGACCCATTTACTAGACAGGCAGCCCTGGTGAGAAAATAGAATTGCCCGGACAGAACCCCTGACTCTACCATTTTCCCCGTGGCCTGAGCTGGTAGTGTACTCCCTACCCTTCGAGCACTGAGGCAGGAGGTAAACATGATTTGGAAGACTGGTTCTTGGGTTCACTGCATCATATGCAACACAAACCTTTTTATATGATTTATGAGAAAAACCATGGCAGTTAATTTTCACGCCATCCACTGAGAATTAAGTACTATTATCTGGTCCATTTAGCTAGTGTAGGAACTGAGGCATGGTGAGCTGGCTGTCATGTTTCTGGTCAAAGGAAGAAACAGAGCTGATACTTAAGCCTGGTTCTAAGTCCTGTGCATGAGAGCCTTGTATGACTTCCCTATTGAGTTCAAAGGCAAGGAATAGGACTCGGCCCTGACATCAGAGACTGTGCTCCCCTAGGGAGGGTCAGCATTGCTGTGCCTCAGAAGACTCTCCAGACATGGCCCTGACAGGAAGGCTGTGCTTGAGGAGTGGATATCAGGCTCTTGCTGTCCAGGTCTCCAACTCACCCCATGAAAGGAGCAGTGCAACCAGGGGAGCTCAGGCATTTTGCATGCAGATGAGAGACATTTGGTATGTCTGGAAAGGGCATTATAATTAGACAAAAATGAAAGCTGTGTAGAAAACTCAGGGATAATCAGAATATAAATTAAAACGAAACAGCTGGAACTATTAAACATGAAAAAAAGGGATTAAGAGGTCTGGATCAAAGGGCTTTCTTTCTCTTTAACTGAGAAGAGTTAAGAAAGAATGTAAAGTCATGGAACATGATGTTTACAAGAGTATTAAATCCATTTCTGTAGGCTAACAATTGTTCACTGCTTCCCACTATCTGGAATCATATTTTGGACAGTGGAAACACTTTAGAGGCTAAGAAATATGACTCCCACTTTCATTTCTGTATATAGTTGAGCAGCTGTGAAAGTTTGACAGGATGTCCAAATATTTGCTGCAGCAGGAAAGAGTCCTAGATGGTGGCCAGCTGTGCGTCCAAAGGTAGAGAAGTCCACTGATTGAACTCGGCATCCAAATGGGAGCGCATAGCCTTTATTTATCCTGGTGTCACATCACACAAGTGCCTTTCTGCTTGCTTCATGTTGAGTTTGTCCAGCCCCTCTGTACAGAACAGAGTGGCTTGCCATGGAGAGAGGAGCTATACTTTGGGGCATCCTTTACTGAAATCATGCTGCATATGAAATGTGGGAACGGCTGTGTTCACTTTGGGTTTTTACAACTATTCTCACTACTTTAACCTTAATAAACTCTATCATGACATCAAGATGCCTCTGTCTTCAGCTCTTCTGTAGTGGTCTGCCAGTCACAATTAAGGACAGATACATTTATGAAAAGATTTCTTAAGACTCTATAATAACATATTTGATGTTAAAAGGTGGCTCTTAAATACCTGTATCAAAACAATATGACATAATGGATAGAAATCTGTGTATCTCTTCATGAAGGGATCTATTATTATAGACTTTTCCATGAATTCCAAGGTTGGGAGCTCCAACACTCCAGTTTCATCTGCATATGTTTTAAATTCTTGTAAGCTTTGAGAGCATTCAGGCAAGTGTGTGGATGCAATATATAAATCAGTTTCTATCTCTTTGCCAGTCCGGTTATAATTCACGCACTGAACTAATTCATGCATGAACTAACAGAGTACCTGGTAGAAAGCAAACCCAGTATTCCACATACTTCTCTCTCCATTTCTCTAAGCTAAGGCAGTGATGAGGGACAAAACCAGAGACCTGGAATCTGAAGAGTCCTTAAAAGTTTTCTAAATCAAAGCTTCTTTCACGGTTCCATGTGGCAAAGCTCATGCTACTCAATTACTCTCCCAGAAAGCATTTCTCACACTGTGCTCACACACTATCTTCTCTGGAATGACCAGAAACTGAGGAGTATGCTCTTCAAAGTTCGGGTATACCCAAAGAGAGTAGCTTGGTGAAGTCTAAACATTTGTGAAATGGTAGCAGAAAACCAGACTGCTTAGTCTGGAAAATAGAAGACGCCAGGGAAAGATGGGGGATTGAAAGCAGAAAAAACATGAAAGCATCTTGGTTTAAAAGGGGCATATTTGGAGCTGTAGAGACGACTCAGTGGTTAAGAGCACTTACTGCTCTTTAATATAACCTGAGATCAGTTCCGAACACCCAAGCAGAGTGGCTCACAACTGCCTGCAATTCTAGCTTTGTGAGAATTGATGCCCTCTTCTGGTGTCTTTGGGTACCCCCCCACACACACACAAATAATATCTTCAAAAAGGAAAAAAGGGACACTTTAAATTTGAAGTTATGTTATTTATTTTGTGTGTGTGTTCACATGTGTATGTATGTGGGTGTGAGTGCCACAGTGCACATATGGAAGCCGTGCTGTGTGTGTGTAAGTCAGGAGACAACTAGTGGTTCTCTCCTTCTACCATGTAGGTCTTGGGGCTTTTAACTTAGGTTGTCTGCCTTGGCAGTAGGTACCTTTGCCCACTGAGCCATCGCAAAGGCCCTATAAGGGGCACGTGTTAGCCATAACCGTAAAAAAAAAAATGGGTCCTAGGAAAGGGCAAGATTACCTAACACTTAAGTTATAGAACAGAGGATAAGGGCGCCTGGTCAGAAATGTCTGAAAAGCTATAGGATGCTCTCTGACATTCCTGCATTCCTAGATGATCTGCCACTGTCCTTTAGCTAAAATGATGAGGGTAGACTATTCTTCCCTAACAAGTTTATATGAGCGTTAAGAAAAATGACAGAAGGATGCTGGGAGTTGTTAAAGCATCAATCAATGTCAGGCTGACTGCACCTGAGGTGACATTTATCTTCATGTACTTTATAGTTATTCTAATTTCACCTTTCCAAATGTCACCCAAATACTACAAGACTCTGGCATTCCAGAAAATGTTAATATGGTGCCCAGAGAATATTCTTGGCACATTATTTTTCTTATTGCTACAATATCCCAGAGAGGTGACTTTTAACAGTAAAGCCAAGAAGCAAACAAAACATGGCCAGGTTTTCTGTACCTCATATGTTGTTGCAAAAATATCCTAGTTGTTACTTGAATTTTCTAATAATCCTAGTGGCAAAGAACTGAGTCAGCTGTGCACTAGGGTGCAGACCACATAAGGAATCTGTACGTGGAACGTTACAGTCTGATTGGTATACATCTGTTGTATAAACTGCTTAATCATTAACAATGGATGAATCTATGGCTTTCTTGAGCAAAATAAGAAGTGCCCCCCCCTTTTTTAAAGAGAGAATACCTAAGAGAAGAAATTTTGGCACCAGGGTAGAAGCCAGAGACTACTAGCAAAAATGAAAAGGTTTGGGATGCAGAATAAACCGCAGTCCAGAAGAGGCATGCCTTGAGATATGCAGGGGTCTCAGCCTCTGAGGAGCATGGTACAGAATGTTCTGAAGCTGGGGGTTAGAGCATAAGGCAAGTATATCTGCTGCATAAACCGCACAGAGACCAGGACTCAACTGGAGTAGGGAAGTTAGGTGGGTGTATCAAAGTGCAGAACTTCAGAACCTGTCTTCTAGGCCTGCTCAAGCTATTAAATGTTCAGTGATAAATACAGACCCTTCTCTAAAGACTGTAGGTGAGTGTCAGACAGGAAAGGGGCTTCATGTAGAAATAGCATGGGTTTCACAAACAAGCACTTACTCTTACCAGCAAGAATTTCCAGAGAGTTGTATCCTAGGATTCTATCCCACAAAAGCAAGAGTTGATCTGTAGCTAAGTATCCAGAAAAAGCTCGAACCATCCACTTAAATGATATACGAAGTCTGTGGACAAGAAAATTAAGAATCAATTGGGTCATTAGATCCTTTCCTCAGAAAAGGCAATATTTGAAGAATCCAACCAATTCTGTTTTTATTATAAATATTTTGAGACTCCTTATTTCCTAAACGCTGAAAAAGGTCACTGGCAAGCAGGTGGGCCTTCAATCTGATGTCCCCGAACTACTAAGAGGAGGAATTGTGTACGATGGAGTTCATGTTTATAAACATCTTACACTGATCAACAGTTGTATCTTAATTTTCAGCAAGTCATGACATTTTGGATTGTTGTTCTGAATACTTTTAAAAAACGTTCAGTGCTTTTATATTTTTCAGTTCAGTAAGTTTTACTTGTACATCTCAGCCAAGCTGCTACATGGGGTGGATAAAATACAGTAAAGCAACAAGTAGGAAATATGGAAGAAAAATGGTTTAAAGCAACAACATACCTTAGGATTCTTATTTCAAACCCTTCATTTTAATGAGGAGGTCATAAAAACAAATTCAATTGAATTTATTTTGCTACAAAAAGTTCAAAGATATATGAGATCCCATTTTTATAAATCATCTATATTACAATAACAGTTTTCCCCCAGAGTCACAAAATGAGCCCTTTGGTTTTATTGTCATAAGAGATAAATAAACCTCTCACATTTCTGTATTGTCTATGAGCATCTAAAAGTCACTTGACTTTACCTGAGAGATCACAGTCAAATTCTTTGTGGAATTATTCTAGATTTTAATATGATTAAGTATTAGTCAGTGGTATTTACAAATTAAGCCTTTGATTGGTTTATAATCAAACAAAAAACTTTGTCCATAAATATTTTAATATTGAAAAATACATCTAAATTATTATATTCAATCATTTTCATTTTACTCAAATTCTCAGTGTCTTGGGGAAGAAACAGTATCTCTCTTCATACAGATAACACAACAATGACTTTAAAAGCATAAACTTGTTGGGGGATAATTTAGCATAGCAGAATCTACCCTTGCAGGTATACAGTTCCATGAGTTTTATATGAAGAATGACAAGATGAAAATTGTAGAATTGAATAGTATAATAATTATTTGAAAAAGATAAAACATAATGACACAAACTCCAAGTTACTGAGTAAGTCTGATAGACTGAAATGAGCAAGGAAAGACTCGGATGAACATATATCCATAGAAATATGATCTAAAGAAGTCTGTAGTCTCAACCACAGAAAAAAAAGTCATTGGAAAATCAAGTAACAAAAATTAAAAGAGACACATAAATAAAAAGCATGAATAGAGTTTCAAGCACCTTGCTGGGGTGGGGGAGCAAAATTGAAAGCATTGACATGGTGTCACTGTAACCCAGAAGAGGAGGATAGTAAGTGTGGTACACAAACATACTGGGAGATGGCAAAAAGTCCCACAGTATGACAACAGATATAAATTCATAAGATGATCAACAGACTCCAACAGCATAAACTCAGAAAAATCCAAGTCTAGATATATTGCAATCAAGTTGCTGAAAGGTAAAGATTTGAGTTTTGATAGAAACCACAGGAAGAAGGATTAAAATAATACTCCCTGAAATGTTCAGTAGAATTTCAAGCTGTTTAGACACCCAAGCTTAGAATTTTTTTAAAAAGTGGAATATATACATTTACTAATAAAAATACAGGAGGCACCTACCTGTGGAGGCCCAAAAATGTGAGCCTGTTTCCACCTTGTCTGAAGGTCAGAGAGTCTGAGGATGCACAAAATTGTTGACAACAACCAGGGCTACACATCCTGACCCAGGATGTGGTTACTTGGTTCTTTTGACTTTGAGATGCCCATACAGGGAGGGAGATCCACTCCACCCTGACAAATGGTCAGGATGTGCAAGCATACTTTGCTCCTTCTTTTGAACAGGAGGTTTGACCTTGGGAGTGGCTGTATTCAGGATATTTGGGCTAGGGTGGGTTCACTGCCTAAACAACAGAATGTTTATGACTTTATATCTCAAAGTATTGAAGCAAAGAACTGTTCGAGTTGTCCTTTGTATTGTGTTAAAGAAGTCTTTTGTTGCCTTCTTCCCCCTTTTGTATCGGGTATAAAAGTGTATTGAAAATTAAATGCAGTGATTTCTGTATTCACTGGAACTCCCTCCCGATACTGTCCTATGTCTCTGCTTTATTACTTTCACTTGCATCTTCGCCCTCTTTACTATTTTTCTGATTCCTGTACCCCTACCCTGGTAAGTAGTATTTTTGTGATGCTGGTCACCGACACCTACCAAAGACTACTCATCAACAGCACTAGCAAACAATGAATGGTGTGGATAAACTGGAATAAAAAGAGCTCAGTTTTTTAAAGTAGGCAGAAGTAAATGAAAAGAAAGAGCGAAGGAAACATAAAATTCTAGAAAGATAGATTTCAATAAAATAATATCATTTATGTTAACTAATAAGTGGCATAAACATACCAGTTAGAAGACAGGTTACTATATGGGAGGAATAAACTATACTTTGACAAGAAATGCACTTGAAAATTAAAAGCATTGATAATTGATATATTAAGTTAAAAATAGAAAACACCATGTAATTTGCAATTAAAGAGAAAGCTGTCATGGCTGTATTGGTATATAGTATAATAGATTTATGGTCAATAATTAAGGACAATAATGGGGCCAAACATCCTTAAAACATATATTTAAATTATATATAATAATGAAGGAAGAAGACATCCACAATTGTGGATATTGCTCAATAATTAAGAACAAAAGAAAATTGACAAAGAGCTGAATAAAAGTAGAAAAAGGACATTCCAACATGTGTTGATTTATTGACATTTACAGACTTATGCCAAGTATTTATGGGACACAAATCCTTCTTGTGTGTGTGTGTGTGTGTGTGTGTGTGCATGTGTGATGGTTACAGAACAAGTTTTAGGAGCTGGCTCTTGTCTTTCATTCTGAGGCAGGGTCTTTGGCTGTTTCTTTTTCTTTTTTTTTAAAGATTTTATTTATCATGTATACAACATTCTGCCTCCATTTGGTGCCCACACCAAATCTCATTACAGATGGTTGTGAGCCACCATATGGTTGCTGGGAATTG
>LOEQ01005154.1:83556-95458 GCA_001685075.1 Bramus lutescens
GCTGGGAATTGAACTCAGGACCTTTGGAAGAGCAGCCAGTACTCTTAAATGCTGAGCCATCTCTCCAGCCCCTCTGGCTGTTTTTCAATGTTGTGCTGTATACTTCAGATGAGTCGCTTGTCTGAAGATGTCTGGTACAGCCTTCTGTTTCTGCCTCCCATGTTGCCACAGCAGTGCTGGGATTGCAGATGTAAGCAACCACATTCAGCTTTTTATATAGGTCCTGGGGCTGGGAGGTTGGGTTGTCAGGCTTGTATATCAAATATTTTTACACAGAACCATTTCCTTGTTCCAAGAACATAAACTCTTTTCAGTGGATATGCAAAATTTGTCTTGATTGATTATATTTAAGTCAAAAATAAATCTAAAAAAAATTCAAAGCCCTGAAGTAGAAAGACCTGGATAAATTCAGACCCCTGTAGCAGAAAGTGCAAAGCCAAAAAAATCTAGCAGGGAGAGAAGAACCAAAAATCTAGGTTAGCCGGTTCAGTGACTCTGTTCCAGGAACTAGCTGACCATAAAGTTAGATTATAATCTTGAGAAACAGGGAGTTACCCCCTTGTGATTATCACTAGTATTTTCGGAATTTTTTAATGATGCCTTCCTTACCCCCTTTGGTTTATTGGGTTATGGTCCTTAAATACCCCTTCTCCCAGCTACTCGGGGTCGAACTCTACACATGTGTGGGAAATGAGTTTTGGTCCCAGTGCACTGGTTCCTGTCCTGTCAATAAACCTCATGTGATTGCAGCAAGGATGGTCTCTCATGAGTTCCTGGGGGTTGTGTTATCCCGAGACTTGAGTGAGAGTCTCCCCACTCTGAGGGTCTTTCAAAGTCATATGAAGTGTGCTAACAACAGACTATAAACAGATTGCAATAGTGGAAAAAAACTCTAACATTTCCAATATTTAGAAAGTAATATCACATTAAATAATATCACATTAAAAATTATGGGGTAGGGATTGAGGCAGGGTCTCTCATAGTCTTGGCTGTCCTAGAACTCACTAAGTAGACTAGACTGGCCTCAAACTCATAGAAATCTTTCTACCTCTGCCTCCCAAGTGCTGGAATTAAAGGAATATGCCACCATACCCTGCTCAATTTTGATTTTTTTAATAAAATGTTTTTCATATTCTTCTCCCTCCCTATCCACATAACTCCTGTTCTTTTGCTATCTTAAAAACCCCACCAAACCCCAAACCAAAATGTTTAGGTGGGGCTTCACCCCAGCCCCTGGCATCCATTCTAAAATGTTTGAGTGGAACTTTCCATTCCAAGGCCCCTCCTCAGGGAGTTGCCACAGTCCAGACTCCACCTCTGAAAAAGCCCACCAAACGGCACTCCCACAGGCTATTTAAACTGCCCCCAGATAAAAAACACGTGGTCTTTCCGGTTCTTCCCCCCCCCCTCCATGTTTTCCCGAAGGGCCACCTGGGAAGGCATCCATTAAATCTGGGCCTTTTCTAATTCAGTTTAATTTGGTCTGATTTGGATTATTGCATTGGTGGAGAGGCTTGTTGGGCCATAAATCTTTATACAGACACAAAAAAGACCAAACAACTACAAAACTCACAAAACAACAATAAAACCCATAGGGTCTGTTTTGGGTTGGTCAACTACTTTTGGGCACTTGCTGTAGATTTACATATGAAGAAGACAAAAACCACACTTGATTGCCATTAAGTCCTGAGGCTTTAAAGAGTTAGTATCCTTTCTTCACACAGACCAATCTTAACAGTGTGTGAGGCTGCTTAGAGAGGACAGGAGCAAAGGTCTAATCTAGATAAAAGTATTTAAAAGAAGACAGAGCCATTTACTGAGGTCAGAGCTAATCCACATATTCACCAATATTCGCCTACTACTCAAACAGTGATCAGTGAAGCAAATGCAAAGTTCTACAAGAGAAAACACAGGACAACCGCTGGGAGGGGTTTGGTCTCTTCCCTTTAGTGAAAGCAGCAAACTTTAACCTTATACAGGGCACAGTTGGGCTCTGATAACTCTAGTCCACACTGATTTGTACCACACGTCCCAGGCTCTATTTGTTTCCATAAATGTTTTCATTGTGAACTGAAGTTAGATAAACTTGGTGGTCCTTCTACCAGACACAGAACTCAATAGGATCCCAGTCATTCTTCTCAGCACACATTTTTCAGTGCTGGCCTGAACCCAGAGGCTCGCTCATGCTGGACAAGTGCTTTCCCAGCGAGCTGCGTGCCCAGCCCTCTACCAGGACCCTTATTGTTTCTTCTTTCGCAATATAGATGCACTTAATGATTGGTACTTTTGGGGGGAGAATTGTCCCCGTACTTCCTTGAGGACAGATTGTGGCTGTGTGTGCAGGCAAAGAGCAAGAGTGTTGTTTCCAGCTTCACCAAGGGAAAGCATTGTGAAGAGGCAGTGAGGCGATAAAAATACTCACGGCTGAGCTCCGATTTCTCTCAGGTGGTAAAAGAGTTGGGGAAGATAGGTTTGAAGAAGAGTTTCAAACAGCAGACAGAGCGACACAATACCCTGCAGCCAACAACGAGTCAAAAGAGAAATAGTTTAGTCTTTTAAATACGAACTATGGTAACACATCATTCAAAAAGACAATGCATATTAATGTGCTTTGTGAATCAAAACAGAAAACACACCAATAAATCTCTGACACCATATATAACAGTAAATTTTTGTGTTGTCATAAATATGCACTGTTGACCTGCTAAGCAGTCTCTTTTTAAACACAACAGCCCCCCACACCCCCATAACTGGACAGCTCAATGCAAACATAAGCATTCTTTACAGAAAGCCTGCCACTTTGTGAGCCACATAGCATCACTCAGGTCTAGCAAAAGCAGTTTTCTGGTATGTGCTCCAGTTCCTGGCAATTCCTGGTGCTTTTGCTCTCCCCGTCCCTCCTTCCCCATGTGTGTCTGTGCCTCCAGCACCACCCTTTCGGAAAACACTGCCTGCTTTTCTCACTTCTTTGAATCACACCAAGTTATCAAACAAAAAATATCTAATCATTATCAAACAAAAATATAATTATTATCAAATAAAAAATCTAATCATCAAATAAAAATCCAATCATTATGAAATAAAAATATGATCATTATCAAACAAAAATATCTGGTTACTAAGAATAAAAGTTTTGCTTGTTTCATAAATTTACTTTTTAAAAAGGGGCATTATTTATAAAGTAGAAGTAATCAATTTAAGCAAGTTATTTTGTTTTTTGTTTAAGTGTTTTTATTCCTTAGCAACTCTAACTAAGTTTTTCTGAGACTCAGCAATCCTCAGGTTGCTCTTTGTAAGGAAGTTTTCACCCTCTTTTTGAGTTTCTAAACTGTCATGGTTTTAATTAGTTGCAGTCTGGCTATAATCCCAAACATGAGATAAGTGTCAGTCAATTCCCCAGAGAAAGAAGGAAAGGGGTGGGGCTAGAAGGTGTGTCTGGGTATTATCCAGATAGTTTGTTTTTTCAAAATTCTGAGGCATAAAATGTGTATGGGAGTCTGTATGTGCATGTTTCTGTGTGCTTGTGTGTGTACATGTGTATGCACACTGTGAGTATGAATGTGAGTGTGAATGTGTGTGTGGTTACAAGACTATGATTCTGACAATGATATCAGAAAGGAGAATTTATTAATAATCATCTTTCTGTTTATTCTAGGTTAAATAGGAATGGAAGATAACAACTAAACCCAATTCTCTTCAAGAGATCTCAAGATGATTTGTTAGCTTATCTGTGACATTCTAGAATTTTCTTAGTTGCCAACTTTCACTGGCAATGCAGGAGGGCAAACTGAAGACAAAGAAAGTGGAGCAGGGGCACACAGTTGGAAATGGAAGGATAAAAACCAGCTGTTCAATTTAGTAGAAAGAACAGTCATCACTGGGCAGTTTGGCTGGCCCTCCCTGCCTTCCAGTGACAGGTTCTCACAGAGAGCTAGGTAAGCTATCTTCAGGAAGACCAAGACCACAAAGGGGAAAGCTGAAAGCAAAGTAAAGGCTGCCTTGGCCAGGGCTCATAGGCAAAAAAAGATAGGATAATGAAGCTAAAAAAAATAGAACAAAAGACTTAACTGCTGTTAATACAGGAGCTGAATAAATACAAAGAAAATATGTAGCAAAATAACTGATCATTGGCCACAAGACAAATAATGCTTAATTTTCATTTGAAAAGATGAAGTGATAATAACTTTAGCAATAATGAAAGCAAGAAAGTAGTTATTCATATGCAGAGCGCCCATTCAGTTCTCACCTGCACGCTCTGCTCTGTAAACTTTCCACAGCAGCAGAGATGGCCTCATCAACCTCCCTTCTCAGACCCGGCAGCAACAAAGGAGGGAGGCATCTTTGTAAAAGATGAGAATCTAGACAGCCCATTTTTTTAAAACACAGAAAGCTAAAAATCAGCTAATAAGAGATGTTTTCCTTGCTACTCTGCAAAATATTTAAACATCACTTTCTTTTCCCTCATTGATTCTAGAAATACATTATTTGAAACCATAAATTAAAGTTTCTTGCTGTGTAATTTGAGCAGGAGACTTTCTCTTTAGGGAAAGAACAGTTTAGAGTCTGAGTTGATCCAACTTATGAACTTACAGAAGGATGAGAGGAGATGGAGTGGAGTCTGAAGAAAAAGCGGACGTACATCTCACGGAATATCTGGTACAATTTGTACGGTTCATGATACAGAAAACACAGCGGTGCGACTGAAAGAGAAAGTAAGTGGTAATACTGCATGACTAACGTGTTTCGGTAAGTTCATGAAATGCACAGCACAAAACGAGGGTAGAGTGTCCACACCCACAGCAGAGTCTGCTGCTCATGCACAAACTGTGTTTTATGTTAAATATCGTACATGTACAGATTATAAATGGTTAGAATCCCAACCTATCATCTGGCTGAGACTGAAGTGACGGAGCTATATATGCATACAAATGAATTAGCAGGGAAGCACCATCGGTTTCTAACCCCTTTGCTGAGACAGGTGTCATAGCCCGTGCTGGCCTTTACCCTGAGCTCCCTCTGCCCCTCAGCCTCCCTAGCAGAAGTTCCTCATTCTTCTTTTCCATCATCATAACAACTTATTCATTAGAAGAATTGTTATCTGAGATTTGCAAATGGAGAAACTGAGGCACAAGAGAGCTGAGATATTTATACAAGGCTACAACACAGGCTTGTTTCAGTGTCTGTGTTTTCATCAAAAAGCTGTGTTACATCAACTTTTTGTTCCTGTGTCCTTGGGAATTTTCAGAAATGAAGAGCTCACCCCATAACACATCTTAAATGTGACACCCTACACTTTTCTCTCTAAATCAGACCTTCTACAAAATATGTAATTTTCTGCACCTTTGTAGTTAGCACATAGGTAGAAAATTTATCTGTGTATTGACTGTGTTTCTCAATCTTACTATATTCATTTATTAATCCTCACAGATTATCTGATTAGTCCTTTGGATTTTCTATGCACATAATCACAATATCTGATAAGAAGGGAAGTTTTATTTTTTCCAGTATTTGTTTATTTATTCCCTTATTTATTTTGTTTTGTTTCATTGGCTATGACCTTCAAAGGACTATACTAAACAAGCAGTACCAAGGGGGTATCTTTATCAGTTTAGAGATAAAGCTTTTAATGTTGCTAAGTATAATATTTACTATATATTCAGGTATTATTGACCAGAATAAAGGCATTCCCTCCTATTCTTAGATTTAGATAAGAGTTCTTATCACAAATATTTTGCTTATTAGTATATATTATTCATAATGAGTTTCATCATTACATTTTCATATATGTATATAATGCATTTTTATCAAATTTACTACCAGTTACCCTCATAACTTCTTTCTGCACTAGACAGTGGTAACTGCAGATGCTCATGGCTGCTCAGGATGGAAACGAGAGTTGACTGCCCAGCCATGAATGGGATATCTGTTACCCCCTTCAAGTTTCTAGAAACATCGTGGAAGAATGGGTGGAAAGAATGTAAGAGTGGAGGAGCAGGAAGCAGTGGGAAAGTAAAGATGATCACTGACTTCCTCACATCATAAGGTCATTGTGATCTTCAGTTTAGAGTGGCTATGCTTGCCTACATAAGATGCACACGATCAACATCTGATTCTAGAGTGGGGACGATCTCATCAGGTCCCGACCCTTCCTGAGGATTTATATTCAGTTAATATAGGGTGGGAGACATAGTCCATTTTCTTCAGTGATTTAGCCAACTGGTAACATGCCCATACTTCTGTAAAGAACTCCTCAAAACAATCCTGAGCAAAAAGAACAATGTGGAAAGATTAGCATTCCAGACCTCAAGATACATTACAGAGCCACTGTAATAAAAGCAATATGCTACTGGCACAAAAACAAACATGTAGATGGAACAAGGAGATACTTTTCATTTTTCCATTTCATATTTTAAGAACTCTCTGTTCAGATTCCTAGCCAATTTTTAAAAATATGTCTTCGGTTGTTTGTTTTTTTGACTCTGCTTTTTAGTTCTTCATATAGTCTGGATATTAATCTTCTGTCAGATGTACTTTGGCAAAATTGTCTCCCATTCTGTTGACTTCCTCTTCACTTGACTGTGAAGTGATTGAAGAAAAGCAATTGATCAAAACATAAGACCCAAACATGAGTACACATAACTACAGCCAACTGATATTTGACAAAGATGCCAAACACATATACTGGATTAAAGACAGCATCTTTAACAAATGATGCCAGGAAAACTGGCTGGTTACATGTAAAGAGCAGGAGTAAAGAGGCCCCAGTTGGTTATCCAATCCCAAGTAGTCAGTCCTAAAATCATATACGTACAAATAACATTCTACAGACTGAGCAGGCTGTACTTATGTAACAACAATTAAAGAAAACAAGGTCACAAATTTGAGAAAGAGCAAGGTGTGTATGGGGGTGGCCATAGGAGGGACTGAAGGAAGGAGAAGAGTGAGGAAATGATGGAATTATATTTTAATTTAAAAAAATAAAAATGTGTATGCATGCATGTTTGTATGCATACATACAGATGTGTACAACTCCAGGCATGTGAAGCCCAGAGTCAATGTTGTGTGTCTTCCTTTATCTCTTCCCACATCACTTGGTGAGACAAGGTCTTTCATCAGCTATGGAGTATACAAAGTGGCTAGTCTGGGTGGCCAGCAATTTCCAAAGATCTACCTGTCTTCATCTCCCCGCAACCCAGTGCTAGGTTAGAGATGAGTGCCATCATACCCAGTTGCTACATGCCTGCAGAGGGCCAGACCCTGGCCTCCGTCATACTTTGTGGAAGGCACTTTATTGACTGTGCCATCTCGCCAGTCCTCAAGAACTTTAAGTTTGGAAGTTAAGTCAGTAAAACATAACATGACTTCTCAATAATTTTAATAATTCATATTGAAAATACAAATTTTGAATAATGTCTTCCTACTATAGGTTATAGTAAATGTTTTATGGTTTCAGAGTCACTATGAGACAGAAGATGACCTTGACCTTCTGCTCCTCCCCCCTTTACCCCCGCGTGCTGAGATTATAGCCATGCACCACCTTGTCTGTTTTGTTGCTGTTGTTTTTGTGGTGCTGGAGACTCCTGCATGCTAGGTAAGCTCTCTACCAAGTTACATCTCTCAGCTCTTGACATGTCAACATAGCTTCCACTAACTTAAAATGTTCCTCAGGCTGAAGACTCACTTCCTAACAAGTGCTAAATGACATTTCCTTTTGCATTTAGTTACTGTCCGTTAAGCACAGGTAGGGCAGTCATTCAGATATCCATCCACAGCGGGATGTCAGAAAACGCTAATCACGGGGACCAACCTCACCACAGATTCTACAATGCTGAAAACAATGTCATATTTTCCAAGAATTTCAGATAGTACTATGCAAATATATAAAACGGAATCTCTAAATGTTAAGTTTAACAAAAACGTCTTGCTTATTTGTAGTATTTACATATGATAGGAATTGGTTCGGGCTCTATACTATTTTGGTAAACCCTAAGGGCAGTGGATATTAAGTAAACAGGGAAACCAGTGGAATAATTTAGCATTCTTCTTTTTGACAAAGTGAACCAAAAAGTTGTGCAAATATTTTAATTGCTTGTGCACAAACCCTCAGGGATGTGGCCTAAAGCACACTTTGCACTGCGACTGATGAATAACTCAGGGAAAGCCAGCATTTCATATGGCAAATTCTACTTTCTCTGTAGGGCATGAGAGGAACAAATTAGTTTCAGGGAGTTAAAATCTGAATTACTTAGAAATAGAGAAAACTTCATATACAGTACATATTTTATATAGATATACATTTGAAAAGCAGAGAAGTGTGCCCTTCTATTTCAAAACTAAAATTTGAAACTTATCAAAATACATTGTTGCTTATTTAAATAGTCCAAATTAAAACATTCCATATATTTAAAATTATAATTTATGCTTTAATTGTAATATCAACTTAAGAAAAAGCAATGTGATACAAAAGCATGTCATTAATAAAATTACTTAATGAAAAATTAGAATTTCCAATTTCCAATGATTAAAGAAGAGGTCATGAAATTAAGAGAGAGAAGGAGGGGTATGGGAGGAGTTGGAGGGAGAGGGAGGGCATAAATGATGTAAATATTAGTACTCATGTATGAAATTCTTAAAAATTATTAATAAAAATCTATAACCTCCAACTGAAGATTTTATGAATTCTGAGATTAGCAATCATTCTAATGCAGAAATGAAGAATGAGTTTGATTTCCATAAACATAAATGATACAAAAACTTCTACAAGGCACCACAATATTTTGTTGAATTTCCTGAGAGAGCAACAAAGCAGCAATCAATTACAAATAATATGTAAAAAGTAAGCATGATCTAAATTTTGATTTCACGCATAGTTCCTTACTTGAGGGTAAAATGTGGGGAGTAGGAGGAGAGGAGGGAGTAGGAAGTTGGACTGGTATGTAAAATGAGAAAAGATTGTTTTAAAATGAATAAATAAGTTTACTCATTAAAGCTATATAGCTGTGTGGTAGAACTTGACTGATAAAATAAAAATATGCTATGCACGTATAAGACTATTAATCTATATAAATGAAAATCAGAAGGCATTTTGAGCCAGTAAGTTTTGAACTGATTTTAAAAATGAATAAGATATCATGATTTGTAAAGTGAAGAGCCTGAAGTGGCAAAGTGCTAACTACTTCAAGATGGTTAGATGTGCAGGAACACCAGTGCTGCTTACCTGGCTGCTGCTGGACCTGTGGATACCTCCAGTTCCTAATGCAGCACACGTGAACTTGAAGAGTTCAGATATCTCACTTACATCATCTATTTCCTTATCAAACATTTCTGCTGCTGGTAGATCACCGTTAGCCTACTTAAATGGTCATGAACGTGAATGGACAGTCTGATGCTCCAGTCAGTCTGCCAGATGTTAAACCCTTTATGTAAACTTCAATTCGTGTGTGTGTTTGTGTGTGTGTGTAGTAAACATTTTTGTTTGTTTGTTTGTCTGTTTGTTTGTTTGTTTTTGGAGACAGAGTTTCTTTGTCTAATAGCCCTGGATGTCCTGGAACTCACTCTGTAGACCAGTCTGGCCTTGTAAACTCACAGAGATCCACCTGCCTCTGCCCCCTGCATGTGCCACTACCACCTGCCTAAACATTTTTACTTGGAAAAATTTGAAAGTTGGAGTTTTTAAAATTGAATAGTAAAAGGCAAACATTCCTTATTGTCAAAGGTAAAATTTATATTCTTAACCTCTTCATGTAATATGCTAGAGGTTCACTACAATATTGCATGTTTATAAAGTAGAGCTCATTCTCATGCAAGCCTGTGAGAACCCCATCTAAACAGCACAAGATGAAGGTCTTCTGGGTCTCCTGCACACTTACTGTATACAACTTTGAAAAGTACATTCCCATTCAGAATGACTTTGATAGTCAATGTGGAAGTTTTTTTTTTTTAAGAAAGATAATGGTATATTGCTGGCCTGTGTTAAAAAGGTAAAATATTCAAGTATTTCTATGTATCCTAAAGGTAAGGGGAGAATAAAGTAGATGCCATAAGTTATTTAACTCATGAATACTTACAAATTAAGTGACATCATGAAGTCACACATCAGAAGGATGGTCTTCCTCTTGCCAATCTTTATTAACCATTTACTATTCCTCATTCAATGACTTGTAAGGCCCCAAAGGTCTCAGAGCTCTCAAGCCTGTCCATGCATTTCCAACAGAACCAACAGCAGGCACGCCAAGAGCCAGGAGAAATCATGAGCCACCAACCATATTGTCCCTTCCTTCAGATTTTTTCTGACATGATAATTTTTAGAAGACTCACATGAGGGTTTGTCCAGAAATTTATGCAACCTGATTTTGAACCTACTACAGTTAAATATTTTGGCTTTGTTTTGTTTTATTTTTGAGATAGGGTTTCTCTGTGTATCCCTGGCTGTCCTGGAACTTGTTCTGCAGACTAGACTGGCCTTGAACTCAAGAGATCAGCCTGCCTCTGGCTCGTCTTATGCATGGATCCCTGAGCCTTGAGGTGAGGAGTTTTATGGAGACATCTTATTTAGGACTGAGTGTTCCAAGGTCTCTCACTCTCTGCACACTGTCCAGTTGTAGGTCTCTGTGTCAATTCACACCTACCACAAGAAGAACCTTCTCTGATGAGGGCTGAGCAAGGCACTGATCTATGGAGTATAGCAGTGTGTCATTTCGGAATCATTTTATTGCTATGTTCCTTTAACAGAATAAGGTAATAGATTTTCCTCTAGGCCCAAGATCTATATAGTCTCATGTTGTTGACCACTTAATAAGTATCAAGTAAAGGACCCATCTCATGGAGTGGGTCTTTAATCCAGTCAAAAAGTGGTTGTTTTCTCCTTATGGAAGAGGAGCTGGAAAGAGTGTAAGAGCCAGAGGGATGGAGGACACCAAGAAAACAAGACCCTCTAAATCAGAATGAGAAAAGCTCAGATGAACTCATACTGAAGTAGTATAGTGACATATTATTTGTATTTTAATAAATGAATCTTGTCTGAAGACCAAAGGTAATGCTTAAGTCACTAGAGGTCAGATAATGGTGAAATTCACCTTTAATCCCAGGATTTGTGAGACAGAAGCAGATGGATCTCTGTAAGTTCAAAGCCACCCAGGGCTACATAAGATCAATGCAGAAATAAATCCAGGTGGTGGTGGCTCACACCTTTAATCCCAGCACTAGAGGGAATAAAAAAAGAGAGGAGAAAGTGGCTTAGTCTGCTTAGTTTACGGTTGCCAGCCTTGGTAGATATAAGACTTCTCTAGTGGCTTGGCTGCTTTTCTGGTTTTTGGGCTGAACCCCAATTTCTGTCTCTGGGTTTTTATTATTCGTGCTACAAAGTAGCATGCACAGGGCATGCAAGGGTCTTTACCAGGTACTCTGTGTATATATTATGGCTTCCAGTTTAGTGTTTTATAGATTCAGTTCCTGAGTATGAGAACAAGAGCATCTCAGATTCTTTCTGTTGGTTTCCCGCCAACTTTAAAGTGATAGTTTTTATTTTATCTTATTATATTTTATTGTTATATTTTAATGTTATCTCTTAGAAATCTGTTATTTTCTATTTTATTTTTTCAAAAAAAGAAAACAAACTTTTTACATTTTATATACTAATCCCAGTTCCCACTCTGTCCCCTCCTCCCATTCCCTCCCCCTACTCCCCTACACCACCCCTACAGCCACTCCTCAGAAAGGGTGAGACACATTGCTTCGAGGAAAGGTTCAAGGCCCTTCCTACTATATCTAGGCTGAGCAAAATATCCATTTAAAGAGAACAGGTTCCCAAAAAGTCAGTACAAGCAGTAGGGATAAATTCTGATGCCATTGCCAGTGGCCCCGCAGTCTGCCCCAGCCATGCAACTGTCACCCACATTCAGAG
>LOEQ01005155.1:0-30582 GCA_001685075.1 Bramus lutescens
AGGGAATTGGGAGGGGGCAGGAGGTGGAAATTTTTACTAATAATAAACAAAAACAAAAACTAAATAATAAAATAAAATAAAATAACTTACAATGTCAAAAAAAGAAATGTTGACTTTGAACCCCAGCTAAGTGAAATTATACAACTCCCTCACAGATTGTTATTTTGAATGTGAATCATTAAAACTTGTAAAAAAAAAAAAGAGGCTCCTACAATCATGTAGCTTCGTCTCTTAGGAAGACTTCTAACAGTGGGACCAGGACCTCTCCCTGGCACTTAGCTGGCTATTGGTAACCTGTTTCCCATGCTGGAGTACCTGACCCTGCCTCAACATAAGGGGAGGAACTTGGTTTTGCCTCAACTTGATGTGCTATGCTTTCTGCAAGGCCATGGTAGGCCTGTCTCTTTTTGAATTTAGATGGAAGAAGAGTGAATGGGGAGGGGAAGCTGGTTGGTATGTAAAATAAATGAAAAAGTTATTTAAATAAAATTAAAAAGGAAAAGAGGCTCCTGAAGATTACAACCGGTAGGGTGTTTAACCTCATCTTGGCTTGTGATTTGTTAATGCAGGGTCCCATCTTGGCTTCTGTATTTCATTGTCCAGGACCTTCTTCCTTTAGTTGGTAGTGTCTGCATTCCTGGCTGGCTGATTGTTCTGTGTGGCTCCTGGTCAGCTCTTTCTTTAGGCTCAGATTCCTAACAACCTTTATGCTTCTTATACTCTGAACCAGGCTTGAAGACCTTGTATGCTAAATATCTGTCCTCAAATTTGAGTCCAATGTTAGCAAAATCCAAAGATAACATTATAAGACTACCTTTTTTCTTCTTCTTCTTAGTGAAAGCTAACAGGCCTCCCAACCATTTCCCAAGACACCCTGGAGATAGTGACTAATGATCTGCATCAGTTAGCCCACATAGCTCCTGCAGCTTCCTCCCTCACTACCAGTACTCCGTGGTAATCCAGTTTGCAAACAGGCTCTTTCTCTTGGGAAATCCAGTTGTATTTTATTTTCATATTGTTCACTGTGTTGATGTCCTTGATATTTGTTCCCTGCCTCTCTGTGTGAAAGAAGAGACAAGGAAATGTGGAGCTAAAGAACAGAGATTCATTCGTAAATCTAAATAAGCTTCTAATTGGATAAGGTTTCTTAGATCTTTAATCAAAATTATGTATTCCTCTATTTTGAAAGTTGAGGTCATGTTAGCATTATACTTTCCTTGGTTTTGGTTCTCTACTTAATCGTTTTTTTTTATTGGGATGTATTAATTGTGCATGCTGCTGGGTTACATTAAGACAGATTCCTTTGAGTATATGATGTGCTTTGACTATATCCACCCCATTCCCCTGACTGCTTCACTCCTTCCCATTATTCTGTTAGTCTCCTTCCTCCTCCCAGCCTCTCGTTTGCTTGTACAGTTTCCTCTCGACTGCCCTCCATAATATTTGTGTTACTGGGTATTGGCAATGTGCAGCAACTTGCTTGATTGAACCTACTGTTTAATATTTTTGCTCCATCTAGTGGAGCATTGATTGCCAATATTGGATTTCAAAATGTGTTCTTTCATCAACACTGGTTGAAATAAGAATTTAATAGAATCTAGCAATCCACAGAATAGACTTCTATCATTTTTAATTACTAGTCTGTAGAAATGACTATCTTTAGGAGGCACGCTTCATTTTTTCAGCATTCACTAGATAAGGTGGTGACAAGCCTATGAAACACATGTCTTCACTCTCTCAGCTTTACCAATTTTGCCTTTACTTAGAAAATTGACAATGAGCACTGCTTTTATTCTATCTAAGCATTTCCTTTTCTCAATACAGTTCATTAGTCATTTAGTGAGTCACTCCCACATCCATCTCTTCCACAGTTATTTATCTGCTGTGCTGAGCATGTTGCCAGTCACAGGGTCTATCATGCAAGCATCGAACAGAACCACTTTCCGTGTGCTGCTTGCTATTATAGTCTTTTGTTTGCGGCTTGTGACTCATATTTTAGTTTGGGGAGGATAAAACCCCTTTAATGATTTCTTATTTAAGTATTAAAAATTAAGATTAGAAAGAAAAGAAGAACCTACCTCTGCTGACATGATTTTTACAAAATTTATCTTTTTGTTATCAACTTGATATTTGTGAGGCACTGATTTAGGGATTATACAAACATAAAATCTAACCTTATATAAGTAGGATTTGGTGTGTGTGTGTGTGTGTGTGTGTGTGTGTTTGTGTGTGTAGAAAGATGGGGAGGGAAAAGAAACAAGCAGCTATAATCCAAAGAGATAGGAGATATATTCCTCAGGAGACTAGAACCCAGCATCTGTTAAGGGATTATGGGAGGGTTTCATGAAAGGGGTATTCATGAATACTTAAGCATGGCTAGACGTTTCTTTGGTTGACAGGGAGCACGTAATTCCAAATGGAATCATCTATGAAACTAATTGGGCACAATAGAATATGGGATGTTTAAAATGTATGCAAAATAATTGCTGCTTTATACATGAAAGGAAACCTCAAATTGACATTGGAAAGATATTTCTGGCACAGGTATAGATGGACACTTCTGCAACTTTTGTTTTTCTTTTTTTGTTTGTTTGTTTTGGTATAGTGTAACTTTCACGAGTTACTCCCTATTCCTCCCCATCACTACGTGAAAACTTAGGGAGGATAGTGTGCTTAGAATTTGTAGTTTGCAGTTTTCCTTAAAATAAACAACACTGTGTGTGTGTACCCACGTGTGTGCATGTGTGCGTGTGTCCCTCATAAACACTGAATTAGATGTCAGAGGCCTGATTCTTGTTTTCCATTTATCTCAGCAGCTGTTACCAAGCTGAATCATTTAACGATGTTGTTTTCTTACTGGTAGAATGATGAGAACATTGCCTTCTTGAGGACCAGGTTAACATGAAAATGAAAATGAGATATTTAAGAATTAAGAAGTATAATAAAATACTAGATTTTTTCTGGTTGAGATTAAGCTGGTACTTAACACAACTAAATATCTTACTTAGTATCTAGATAGGAAAATCAGATTGACAAGTAATTGACAGATGGGGATATTTTTATTTGTTTATTAATCTAAAAGGTTTGAGCTTGTGTTTGGGGAATTCAGTTCATTTATTTTTATTTTTTCAAATTAAAATGATAATAGGGCTGGAGAGATGGCTCAGCGGTTAAGAGCACTGGCTGCTCTTCCAAANNNNACTGGCTGCTCTTCCAAAGGACCTGAGTTCAATTCCCAGCAACCACATGGTGGCACACAACTGTCTATAGTGGGATCTGATTCCCTCTTCTGGCCTGCAGGTGTACGTGCAGAACACTCAGACATAAAATATAAATAAAATAAAATAAAATAAAATGATAAAAATTTAAACTTAACCAATATCCTAGCACATGTATTCTAACCCCTTTTAGGTTCTTTCTTTATGTTAGTAAAATATGTATATTTCATGATCAACTTTGAATAATTAATATTGGTTAAGTAGTGTGACTTTCCATCTGTTATATTGCTGTGTAGTCAGTTATATGATATGAATTTTGTTCCTTACTATTTTTTAATAAATGTAATTATTTTACATTCCAGCCACAGTTTTCCCTCTTTCCTCTCCTCCCAGTTCATCCCTCGTGTCCCCCTTTGTTTCCACCCCACCTCAACCTACTCCTCTTCTACTTCTGTTTAAGAAAGGGCAGGTCTCTCATGCCATCAGCCAACCATGGCATATCAAGTTGCAGTGAGACTAAGCACCTCCCCACGTATTAAGGGTGTGTGCCAGGTGACTGAGTATGAGAAGTAGGGTCCCAAAAGCCAATAAAAGAGTCAGAGACAGCCCCTGCTCCCATTGTTAGGAGTCCCACAAGAAGACCAAACTACACAACTGTGATGTATATACAGCAGACCTAGGTCAGTCCCGTGCAGGCTCCCTGGTTGTCAGTTCAGCCTCTGTGAGCCCCTATGAGCCCATGTTAGTTGATTCTGTGAGTTTTCCTGTGGTGTCCTTGATCCCTGGCCATCACATTTGACCAAATTGAGAGGCCAACTGGTGGAAACAAATGCAGACCCACAGCCAAATATTAGGCAGAGTTTTGGAAATCCTTTAGAAGAAGGGGAGAAAAGTTTGCAGGATCCATACTATTCTTTTAACAAAGAGATTTATTGACCTATCTAACGCATAGGAATGTTTCATCTTAATGTATGTGCACCATGTATGTGCCTGTTTAATGATGGAGACAAGAAGACAGCATCTCTCCCTCCAGAACTGAAGTTACAGATAGTTGTGAGTCACCAGGTTCGGTCGGGAAACTGAACCTGGTTCTGGCTCTCTGCCAGAACAGCCATTACTCCTAAACGCTGAGCCATCCCTACTGCCCTGAGTTTTGACCTATTCTAAGGATATCTAAGAAATTTCAGATTTTGTTCTTTAGGATTGGGATATTACAAAACTCTAGTCTTTGCTTCCTTTCCCATTTTTCTCCTAATCCACAGACAAGTTATCAGTAGCAGTAAAAGCCTTCTCAGCCATTCCCTTTCCTTTGCTCCATAGTATTGAATGCCAATACTACTGAAATCTGGTAATTCTCCTGTAGTATGAACTTGGGAGCTATAGGAATATGAATCATTTCTTTTAGTGTAAAACGTTAATAGGGTTCCAAAAAGCCAGTAAAAAAGTCAGGACAGCTCCTATTCCCACTATTAGGAGTCCTACAAGAAGACCAAGCTATACAACTGCAATATGGGCACAGAGGACCTAGGTCAGTCAGGACCTAGGTGCAGGCTCCCTGGTTGTCAGCTGTCAGCTCCTTGACTAACCCTTCTTTATACCAATGATTTTCCAAATATGCCATACATAGACTTAAGGACAGAAAGCTCTAGAAACAACCTACCTCAACCATGTTCTGAGCTATCTTACATCTCAGCAGCCAGAAAGCTGTCATGAATGTGTTAAGAAGATGATATTTAATGTGAAATTGGAGTGAATTATAGTAAGCCTAGTAGACACTTGTAACAATTAATCAGAGATACCCGATGCTTATTAATGGGCATTCATTGGTAGTTTTTTGTAATCACACCTCTCCCCCATTCCCTTTACAACCTTGAAATTATCTAGCTTGAAGAATTTCAGTAAAATATCTATTCTAATGAAATGTTAATGTAAACTTGATCTGTCTTTCCTGTCCGGTCTAAAGAAAATGCTAGTATAATTACTCTGTTTTCTATTATACTAAATGGGTGAATGGTCTGACTTAGTTTGTTTTCAATCCCTGATATCATTAATGTGCTGTTTTAAAACATTATTCTGGAGACAAATTAAGCAATTTTTATGTTCTTCTAACTACTAGTCCTTCCTGAAGATTACTTGAGAACATGTGGCACATTTCCAAAGTTACATACCCTCTGTATTTTCCCCTGTATTTAATTTTTTTCATAAAAATAGTATAAAGCTCTCAATAAATGGCAAGGGTATGTAGACAACTCTTACCTTGGAAATCTTAAGTCAGAGAGCATACACTTTCAATTATTAGCTACTTTTTGAAATTATTAGCCTCTTCCTCTTTATCCATTTGAACATGAAAGCAATGATTATAATGAAAAGACTTTTTCATTGTTGGCATAAATGAAAACATCATGGCTTTTGCATCCTTGAATAAATCTTAAGATATCATGCATCCATAAACAGGATGAAACAAAGTTCGAATACTTACTGAGTATTCGACATTGTACATAATGAGATGTGATTCCATAGAGTGAAAATACTGATATTCACATGCCTATGGACACCACTTTCTATATTAATCTCCTAGCAAAACAGTTAACCCTTTAAAAAACTACTGCTTTCTTCTTACACGTAGGTATTCTCCTTTAACAGCCTGTCCCTGAAGATATTGAACCAGGATCAAAAAATTCACCCTATTTCCCTTCTCTTTCTGTGCTCCTCATGAATTCCTTTAGTTTATTGAATGCCTTCAAGGTGAATACTTTTGCTTTACTGCTAATGATAAAACATAGTCACAGTTTCCCCCAACTTAACAGCTGTTTTCTAAAGGTCACATGTCCATCTTTCAGCTATTCTGTTGGCATCTTTCATCTGTCCTCTGTAATTTTGGAACTAGAGGTATGACATACCTAGCAATAAAGTGAAATTCCTGTCTAACAGGGCCCATCTCCCCCACCATTCTTATATTCTCCTTGGAGGTTTGAGCAGGGTTTAGGAAGTTATTAGAAGTAGTGTGTACTTTGAAATCTGGAAAAGTAGGTGATTTCTTATATATTGTATGATAAACATTAGAATAATGCAAGCCCCTCTTAAGAAAAAATGGATAGTACAGAAAAGAGTACAATTTAGGGTACATCTAAAAGGATGGGTTTCTCTCAGAAAAGGAGATGGAGGGGGTAAAAATGCATGCCAGGAGGACCTGTGGATCAAGAGCAAGAAAGAACAAAGAAAACTGGTTATGACAGAGGGAACGACAGCCTGCTGTATCTGGGGTGCTACAGCAGTGAGCTGAAAGAGCCAGCCAGCCACTGTGTAGTGGATCCTTGCTGCACTTACTGCCTGATTAATTCTGCCGTTGATCCATCCACCCACTCAACAAATGATTTCTCATAACACAAAGGATAAAATGTAAATCTTTTCACTGTCATGCATTGTCTTCCGCTCTGTAGTCTTTTGTATGCCTTAAAATCCACGTCCCTCAAATCTGCTACTTTCTTTGCAGCCACTCAGCCANCCGCCAGCTGTAAGTCAGTAATTTTAGCCCCAGTTGCAGCACGGTTTTTATTCTTCCTCTGTTCTGGCACCTTGGTTCTGTGCCACGAAAGCTTCTTCACCATGTTTTTTTTTTTTTAAAGCTGATTCCCTCCCTCAGTCAGGAGTTTCTTGAGATTAAAAAAAAACAAACTGTCTCTCTCGTTCACTTGTCTATCAGTATCATTACGCATAGTATATAAAACAGGTAATTCCAAGAGTAAATGAATTTTGAGTACTCACTGAATACTAAAATTTTATCGTATGTAGCTTTATTTGAAAGAGTGATCTAGAAATACTATGATTGAAGCATTAAAACGGGAGGTGCAGGGAGAACAGTCATATGCATTTCTCTTGAAAGAGCTTGTTTGTTTAGACAAACCAATAGGAGGTAGATTCCTGGAAAATTGATGTAAGAGAAAAAACACAGTATTTAATGACTGGCTATGATTTAATACTATCTGTGGTATAGAGGAAAGTGTGAAAGATAATAAAGATTTAAGACCATATTATAAATAAGGAACACTGATCCTGGCAAAAATAAGCTTATTTTGAGGTAAACATGTTTTATCTGAGGCAGAGTTCCTGGTGCAAGCATCTCACCCTGTCTCTTCTGGGAGATGAGAGTTTTCTTCTTGTTCAGCTTTCTAAGCTCTGGATTCACTCAGTTCTCATTTTCATTTCTGATCAGGAGATTAGATGTGAAATATAAATAGTTCAACCACACTGACTCTAATTTTTTATCAAGGCAAGGTGTGCAGGACATGGACTTTTGTATTTGCAAGGCTTGTTTCTGTTTCTGGGAGCAACAGCTGAAGTGTTATACCAGGCAGATGCACTGGGGTGCGCTACTGTGTAGTAGCAGATCCTAGCTGTGCATCACAGCTCTTAACTTTAAAACTCCAGAGAATTTGATGAGAGAGGGATCCACAAGAACATGACAAATGATGAGAGTTCAAACCTTAAGAGAAAAATGGGCTTATTGGTAAGAAACCTTTCTTTTCCTTTATTTACTACTGTTACTTATTCATTAAAATGGCAAGCCTGTTATTTTGAGATGTGGCTGCGTAACGGTATTTAAAAATCAATTTTATATGTATTGTAGAATTCAGGAGACATATTGGTAACCATGTAAAAATCATAGGGTGCGTGTGTACAGCTTGATTTCTTTTTTTACAAAACCTCTAAGGAATTTTTACTTTACTTCAGACTGTGGAATGGATTTATTTATATAGCATAAATGTAATGCAGGTTGAGAAATATGTATTTTTAAAAGTTAAAATAAAGAATAGTGACTTGTGTAGCGATAGATAATTTCACTTAGTCACCAGAAGGTGGCACACCAGATTGTTCTTATATACACAAAAGAAAAGGAATAATATTAATAAGAATATAAAATAACCTGTATTTAAAGATATTTTAGTATATTGTATGCAAAGGAGTAATAGAACTGGCATTTGCTTGGCAAGGTTTAATAAGAAGTAATGACAACCTGTTATACCTTTTTATTATTTAACCATAATATTTTTGTGTATAGCATTTTAAAGTAAGCTTTGAAATAGTATTGTCATTAAAGAGATGCTGTCTTTAATATATCATTTTCACAAAGAAATAAAATTCTCTACAGCCGTCATTTTTTTTTGTGGAGAGCCCTTTGACTTAAGAGAATATTTGGATAATGTCTTTGTCATGGTCTTTCTAAAGATTTTCTAGACTTCGATCTAGTTATGACTTTAATAATGCACTAATGCTTGTGAAATGATCCAGAAAAAAAAGATCTGAGATGGCTTATTTTGAGGAAAATATTAGGTAAGGCTAATGTTTGTTTTGTATAAGCTGATAGCAACATCAATGCAATAATTGCAAATAAATTATGCATTTTGTTGGAGTGCCTCAAACATCTGCCAGCAAATTGTCATTTTTTTTAAGGAGAGTTGACTGTCAGCAGGATATACTGCAATGTTTCTGGTAGTAGTCTTTTTTTTTTTAAACTGCATTCCTGAGGCAGTACCAGAAGAATGTCTGTCCAATATTGAGATGTATATGTATATGTGTGTGTGTGCACGCGCATGCGTGTGCGTGCGTGCGTGTGCGTGCATGTGTGTATCCCAAAGGAGCTGGCTATATTAGAAAACTTAACGAAAAAAATCCCCGAAATTTACTGTATAGGGGATTGTAGATCTATTTACCTGTTTTTATTTATTATAAGTAGTATGGAAATAAGAAAAAACGTAGTATATTAACCTAGAAGAACATGAGCCATATGTTCTCTGAATGATTAGAATGTCTGTCCTTTGCTTTCTGGTCTTTATGACAAAGCAGTGTATCAGAAAAGAGCTGACCTTTAAGTGTAAAAAGCTAAAAAAAACCCTAACAAATCATTCCAAAGGCTGAGGTATATCTACTGAAAAAAGAAAAAAAAAAACAAAAGCAGTTTCCTTCTATGGTAATTTGATTAGCTTGGCCTTGTAGATCAGCTGCAAATCAATGTCATACTTAATCCCAATCTGAATTTTATAGTTTCTGAAATATTAAAAAAGCTCCTAAAAACGAATTGAATCTTATGATTTTCTGTTACATTTTGTAAAACTAATTTATATAGTGGTAAACTGTTCTGTATGGCCTTAAATGTTTAGATTTTACAAATATGGCCTATAAAATTACATTAAATATTTTCAGGTTGTGCATTGAAAATTTTGAACCAAATACAATAAAGTCACAATTAACCAGAATTTTTTTTTGCACTCCACTTTCAGGAGACGGAGGCAATTGTCTTTAAAACAAGCCGATTTCAAGGATATATTCAAAAAATCAACTTCAGGGTATGTCTAAGGGTCTACATTTTTCTGGACCTGTTTTTTTCTGATAATAATTTATTTAATAAGAGACCCTGAGGTATTTGAAGACATTCAGTTATCAATTAAACTTCCATTGATGTCTAGGGTGTGTTGATTAAGAACTGTGTTAATAATATTTGCATCATTGTGTTGTGCTTTGTATTTTTCAGTTTCAGTTCACAAACCTAAGTTCATTTGGCTTTCTTATCATTGCTGTGGGATAAACAAGGGAAGTAGCATTTTTCTCTAATTTACAGAAGAGAAAAATAGCACTTGAGGCCATTAAGCTAATTAGTGTCAGAGCTGCAGCCAGTCCACGGCTCTCTTGTTCTGTCCAATTTTGTTAATGGACGAAGTTTAAGACCAGTGTGTATAACTTTGAAACCGAATTGCGTAATCAGTCTAACTCCCACTGTTTTCTAGTTCCTGTACTTCACACTTTTTGCCACTGTGCATTTGTCTGTCTGCCTCTGTCATCTGGGCATCTTGCTCTCAGACTCTCCTTGACCTGAGAGGCTCTTGAATGTGGGAGGGCATGATAAGGGCTGTGGATACTGGTTTGACAGTGGTGAGCAGCCAATTCAATGTGCTAAGGGGTTCGGTCCATTGATGGAGAGGAACCTGAATATTACTGTGGCTCGCGTATCTTGGGCAGGGGTTAGTTACCTTAATTTTAAGGCAGCCTTTCCCCAAGCCTAGTAGACCTAGTGTGATAATGTGTCTGAGTACTTTTAATGCAGAGTTTAAAATGCAGAGTATGAGTCCCCGCCCCCAGACTTTGACATTTTATTCACCCCAGGTGATTCTTCAAACACTAATGTTTGAGAGCGTTTGCCTTAAAGATATAAAAGTTTGCTGTGCCTCGCTATTGACTCTTGAAGAGCCAAGGGAAGAACATCTTTCTCTCAGAAGAATCTATGCTTTATGTCAAAGCATATCAGCTAAGACAGTCTGGATGAGGGACAGACAAGGGTGAGGAATGAAAGACAGCATTTGTGCACATTTCTGTGTCTATGCCTGAAGTGTATCACCGTGGCTTTTGTGACTTTTGAAGACTGGGGTATTTTAGAAAGGCTTGTGTCTCTGTTTTAAACTTAAAGAAGGTAAAAGGCAGAGGAAAATGTCACTTAGAGATGAAAAATAAGTTTTGGTATTTTAATTATTTTAAGTTTTGGTGTTTTAATAACTAAATTTTGCCAGATTTTTAATTTGAAAATATTTTTAAAGATTGTCTGAAAAAGTAGGCTGTCCAAACTGCTGTGTGGTCAGAGCTTCACAACATCCCTGTATTCCTCCTCCTTTGGATGTGTCATATGAGACTGAGAGCTCTATGCAGTCTGGTCACGTGTGCTTTTCTGTGTATTTTAAACATTTAGCAAAGTTTTCCATGCTTATTCATGACAACTAATACATCATGATGATTCTCTCGAGGGGGTTTTGACTAAACAGTAAGTTATTGATTTTGATATTTGTGATTTATTAAGCCTTTATATGACACTATGCACAGTGACTAATATATTAAAGAGGCCATGGTAGAAAGATGCATTTATTTGACATGAATGCATGATCTTAACAAATAAATTTGCTAATGTTTTCCCTATCTTCTGCAGGAGCAGTTTAAGCTCAGTCTAGCTACTTCTTTAAGTTTTGTCGTTTACATGTTTTTTTATACTTTACAAATCTGAATCATGAAAAATTGTATCTCTGGAAACCTCCAAGCATAAATATTTGGTTTTAATATGTTGCAGTTTCATGGGAACTTAAATTGCTCAAACCCTTTAGTGGATGACTGATAAAAACGTTCAGCAGTATCTAACTTAGATTAAACTGAAGAAGGAATCGTGACTGCTAGCCAATACTAGCCAATAGGAAAATGTGCTTCAGTGAAGTCGTCCATAGCTTCCGAATGCTGTGGGGAATAACTGATTATTGTAGACACATACTTTGAAGATATTAAGTAGTTCTGAATGTATTTGTGGCTAGAGACAAACTTAGACATGCAAGTAGAAAATCAAACTTTAGATTACACTTAGCTTAAATGTAGGGTCAACTTAGAGGATGTATTCTATTTTTACTCAAAATTGCGTTTAATGAATAATAGAACATGAGATAAAGGACAAGAAATAAATTATATAGTATCTAAACCTGCCTCTATAATTTAGACCAAACACCATATATTTGTCATATTTCAGTACTTTTTTGGTATCCTTTACCTGTTTTGGAGTGCTCAAAATCACAAAAGAGAAGAATTATAAATTAGAAAACGAGAAGACTCTAGAAATAGTCACAAAAATAGAGATCTTGACTAAGTTATTAAGTCTTCAGGACTTTCTATAGAAGGCAAATAATGGGAAATGTTGGGATTCATGTTATGGCAATGGGTCATTGGGTTCAGGTTAGAGATGGAGTTGTTGTTGAAATTTTTTTCTCTTTTTTATACAATTAAATCTTTATTTATTTATTAGAGACCTGGTCTTGTTACTCTGTAGCCCAGCTAGCCTCAAATCCTCCTGTCTCCGATGCCCAAGGTCTAGGACTAGAGAGGCATATGCCCCCATACACAAATGAACTTTTCCATTTTTTTGTTTTTGTTTTTCGAGAAAGGGTTTCTCTTTGTATCCCTGGCTGTCCTGGAACTTTATAGACTGGGCAGGCCTTGAACCCAAAGACCCATCTGCCTCTGTCTACTGAGTTCTGGGATTAAAGGCATGTGCCACTGCTGCCAGGTGAACTTTTGGTTTTTGACAGTAGTAGTTTCAGTCAATATATGTATAGGAAATTTAAAGTTTTAATGAATAAATTTAGAAAACAGTAATAAAAAAACATAGCACTTTTATTGCAACTTAATATAGTATTTTATAATTTTAATGACTCATTGGAATCAGCTTACTTGGAAAGGATTTCCTGCTGGCAACCCCCAAAAATGTTGTAGTTGCACTATACCCCGGATTAATAAACAGGGAGAGGAAGAGATGAAATAATCAAGTAATCTTCCAGTCTCAGTTTTAGCCAAAACACAATTTTTATGGGAATCTTTGCATTTAAGTATTTATTTTTCAAAGAGTAATAGTAGTTCATTAATTAAAATTGGAATGCTGAAGCAAATCTACTATCTGAAAGGCTTTATAAATGACTAGCTATTTCTAATATAGAATATAGAAAGTGTTGGCTTTCTGTAATTAGCACGCTCTATGTTTGGTATACAGTATGCTTAATATTGAAATTTTCCAACCATCATAAGTAATCATTATTATAAATTATTTTACTTTTACCCAGATGGTACAAATATAAAGATTGCTGTATTTTCTCCATTCAACTTTGTTGGTTCTGCTTCTATATAAAGTTACCAAAATAAAAAAAAAGTCCTGCAACATCAAAAGTGCAAACACTTTTATTTAACAGAGCCATATTCTTAATTGTTCATTCAAATTTACTGTGGATTTTTATTTTAATTATTAAACCAGTCAGCTTGAGCATGCTAATGTTCTCTTATAGAGCCACACCCTATCCCACGCTGTGCATTTTCAAATGGTTTTTATTTTGGATAAGCTTTGAAGCTTAATGTCTTATTTCTCTCAAAGTAATTTAAGGATATCTTTAGAAAGTTGCTGAGAGGTATGTATCCAGATAAATAATTATTATTTAAGGTGACAACACAGCTTTTTCAATAGATTATTTTAGTTCCATAAGTATATATCATGGGTGATTTTATTTAACATGTACTACTTTTATCCAGATGGTATCTGAGCTGGTCAATTTTTCATCAATGTGGCAAATACCTCAGTCAAACCGTTTCATCTCAGAGATTTTAATTCAAGGTCAGCTGAGTCTTGTATATCAAAGGCAAGGTAGACTATCACAGTGCTGGGAGCGTCTGATAGACACTGCTTAAGTCACAGTGTCTAAGAGCAGGGGAGAGACTGGTGCCCAAGGTATATTTTCCAGAGCACACCTCAGTGACCTCCTTCCATCATTTCTTTCTACTATTACTTGCCCCTAGTAAATACAGACATTCTAGTTTGGAATTAAAGCAATTCTGAAGAGATGGGAATACTTTAAAATACTGAAGGGTAGAAAAAAAGAAAGTTATAGTGTAGACACTACCAGAAGGTAGGCTGCAAGGAAGGCAAGGACTTCGGAACTTACCAATCAACATTAATCATTTTTAGCTTTAACAGCAGAGTGAGTACAGTCAGAATCTCTGGGTTTTTTGGTTCTTCAACAACTGGAACTTTCTTCTTTGCTTAATATATTCCCTGGGTATCTTCGTCCACCCACTCCTACTCCTGTCCTAAACCTGTGGCTTCTTTGCTATATTCTAGCAATTAATTAGTAAAATTATGTAGATGGCACTCAAGTAGGACTTCCAACTATAAATGTTTTATGTGAAAAGCAGGACGTTCTTTCCATTCCCCTGCCAGCCATTACTTCTCTTGCCAACAAATTTCTTTTTTCATCTTTGGTTCCATATGTTGCGTGTTATTATTTTTTCCAAGACAAGTTTTTTGTGTAGCCTTGGGTATCCTGGAACTTGCAATGAAGTCCAGATTGGTCTCTAACTCAGAGATCTGCCCGCCTCTGCCTCCCGAGAGCTGGGATTAAAGGTATGCGCCACCACTGTCTGGCGCGTTTTCCAGTTTTTAGTCCACTAGCTGTTTACATTACTGTTCTACCACTGCATAACATATTACTCTCAGCCACTTGAGCTATTAAAGAATCTTGCCATTCATATTACTTATGCTACCATGGAGTAGGGATTTTTCTGTACTTGCATATGAATATGAACAATATGAATAAGACAGTAGTTCTATGTCAGAAGTGGTCATAGCTGTAATTGTTCATGTCTGTAGATACGTTGTTAGACCATATGTATCTATGTAGTTCTGTTAGGGAAATTTGAAAATAGAATATTACAATGTAGTAATCTGTGAGCAACATTTGAGATGAATTATAACAAGGCTGTATATGTGAGTTATCTATGAAGAAATAGATTGCATATTTTGTATTCAAGTTTATGGAAACAAACTAAGAAGATACACAAGTCCATATAGTCTTACTGTGTGAAAGGTATTTGTATACATGCATATAACTACACATGTGAAGTGTTATTTCCCTAGAGAAATGTGTTGTTCACATTGTTGTGTTTTTTTCTTACTTGGTCAGATTTCAGATTTGGTTGCCATCTACATATATTTATATACATAAATGAAGTGTGTAACTTACTATACAGTGTCTACTACTGTTAGTCATTAGCTGTAACTTCCACAAGGTTAAACAGAAATTAGTAGGAAAAGAGATATTCTTAGGCCTACCAAGAAATACAAAAATTATGCACCTAAGTATCAGTGAATTCATTTGATGAACTCATACGACAGCCTGTAGTAGTCAGTAAGAAAATTTGCATGTCTATAAGTTATTTAGGAATATTTATACTAAGAATAAGAATCAAGGAGATTCAGAGCAATTTTTACTACTCAGCACTATGAAACTTATATTGTCTCTGAGTTCAGATTTTTTTAATCTCTGCAATGAGAATACTGGAAAAGTATAGTTTCTAGGGAATCTACCAGTTCTAAAAGTCTTTTTTTTTTCCAGCCGGGTAGTGGTAGCTCATGCTTTTAATTCCAGCAATCTTGAGGCAGACACAGGCCAGCCATGTCTACAGAGTGAGTTGCAGAACAGGCTCCAAAGCTACACAGAGAAACTGTGTCTCGAAAAAGCAAACAGACGAACAAAAATTCTTTTCCTAATTTTGAAGCCATAGAATTCTGTGTTGTAGGAGTTGTCCAAGAATGTTCTTTATCTCTATGGCCTTGACCAAGAATCATCATTGCCTTCTGGCTATTTTGTCTCTGAGATGCACATTTCATAGTTACTTAAGTAATTAATGTTCATAAAATACTTGGAATATCCTTCAGATACATTGTCCTTCTGTCTTATACAGTGCTCTATAATAGCATTCAAGTGTTCTATAAATGAAATTAAGACTTCCTGTGATAGGACTGAGGAACATTTACAAATCTCATTATTAAAGTAGTGCTTTGCTAAATCTTAGTAAAATAATTTGAAAGCACATTTAATCATTTTCCTTCCTTTATATAGATGCAATTTTTTTGGTTCTGGGATATAATGCCAATTATAATTACACTCAATATTTGCTATTAGACTCTACTAAGAGAGTGAAATTTAGTAAATTTTGATACTGCTAATTTGTAATGGGGCAATTTTACCTGAGTGAAGTTTATTTCTAAATGATATATGAGAAATGGTGTTGTTTAGTAGATTAAAATAGACAATAATTCACAGACCATATTTCTACTTAAAGTAATTATTTCTTATGTCCTTGGGATAATATTTATTTGCGTGTGACAGTTACAAAGTTTATTGGAATTTATTAAACCCAATACCTAGAATTGAATGTAAATAAATGCCCACAATCACGTCTAACACATTGTGGGTTTAGAGTCTTAAAGAACGGTAAAGATGGGATGTAAGGAAACAGTTTCAGTTGGTTTCTTCTCACTTTGAAAAACTATTAAAATAATTCTATTTAACACAAGTACCTCAGAAATCTAGATTGAAATTTGACATAGTTGATTTTGATTGGTTTCTTGGACTTAGTGATGTTAGACAACAGTGTCTGTTTGCTAAGTTTTTCTTTTAGTCAGTTGATTATTGAGAGTAGAATGATACCTCGAGGAGATTTGTAAGAAAGTGATCATCAACTGTATACTTTAGAAAGTTGTAAAACTCTCACCCTATTTTCTGTTCGGCAACCTTAAGGTGTCTTTCTGGGCAGATAACTACTAGAAAAACTGGTTTGTTACAATTCTGGGAGTAACTGTTCTCAGAAAGTGAAATCACATTTGCAATTATTGCTTTGTAAAAAGCGTAAAATCCCAAATTGCCTTTCTAAAATATACTTTTCTTAACTACATACAGCCAATATATTGCTATTTTGTTTAATGTTTTGAAATGTCTGCACGTGCTTCAGATTTTGAAAATTTGTTAGAAACTCATTTTGGAATGAGGCATTCCAAGGTGGATGCATACATGTATATATGTCTCTATACATGCTTGTCTGTGTATGTTTTTTCATGTACTTTCCCTTCTCTCATTTTCTAACAACTTGCCATTGCTGTTTCTGAGGCCTATTTGCTAGATACCTTAAAATTTTCCAACGTGAGATACTGACTAGGATATATTTGTATTTGTGAATTTTTTAAAAATCAAGTATGTTTTGGCTGCTAAGATGTTGATGAATATTCTTTTCTTTGATTCATTTAAAGATTTTTCTGAGAGAGTTTTTTGTTGAGGTCTAAAAGAAGTTGGAAATATAATTTTCTGGCTTTTTTGAGAAGTAGTTAATGTGTTACAGAATAAAAATTACACAGAAGGTATTGATGGCTGATGTTAATTTAATATTTATAAGGTTTGTGGATTATTGGTCAGTTCTTCAAAATAAACCTTGTCTTTCCATATACTAATGTACATGTAAATACTGCTTCTATGTCTGTGTTTATACCTCATAGAAAATGGATTTTGCTTCTATAACGAACTAAATTTTAAAAAGGAGTTGTGATTATTCTAGTTGATTTTATGCTGTATTTCTGGTGTATTAGATGATGTGTTTAGGATTTTTTGAAATAGTTTTTTATTATAGAAAAATTCATTTGTATTTTTGGTTTGTTTGTTTGTTTTTATACAAAAGAAAAATCTTTTTAAAGGACTTAGTCTTGGTCCTTAGAAACCAGGGGCAATTTAGAAAGAATCTCTGAAAGTCAAAATTTTGAGCTGGATGTATAAGTTTATTGTTCATTGTTGGGAAGTGAGTATAAGAATAAATATGAGCTCTTTGTTGTTGTGGTTATTGCTTTTAAAAGGTAGTGACTTTTATGTTATTGGTGGTCTGCCTTTAGTAAGTATGCACTGATAGAGACAAGATACTTTTAATTTTAGTAGAAATGGGTGATAGGAAGGTAGATATTTAGAGACAGCAACTTGCTCGTGTGAGAAGTAATATTTTGCAGCTTGTAAAAAAAAGAGTCTCACATATTATTAACTTAATTTAACCTATTTTTACGTTTGAAAATTGCATAGAAAATTGGTGAATTTATTTTGCTGCTTTCACTAAAAGCTCAAAATATCCAATCACTTTGGGATTATTTACAACACTGTTTTCAGGCAGTATTTTAAAACAATGTAGATGAACCCTTTATTTGACATTGCTTTCATGGAATACCTCAAGCTGCTTTTACAGCAGCTTTAATTTTTGGAACCTCTTTGACACTCTCTAATCCCAAGAGGTTACTGGACCGCTGCTGGGCTGTGGAGTGGTCCCTGCTGGACACCTGCTTGGCCAGCAGTGTCGGTCTTTCTGCTAGACAATTTGTGAGCTGTTTGGGGGAGGAGGAGGAGTAAGGGGGTGAGCGTGAGCGGGAGGAGAAAAGGGGAAGAAGGGGAGGGCAGTATTGAATTAGATTGTTGATAGCGTCCCCTAAGAGGACTGCTATTAAGAGCGCGCTATTCTGTACTTCTCTGCTTGCAGAAGCCAGAGAGATATTCGTGTTACCGCAGCATGTTGTAGATGTATGAGGTTTTGCTCATCCCGGCTTGGAAATAAAAATAGGGAAAGGAGTGCAACTTGAATCAGAAGCTACTAGAAGAGTGCGCAGTGTTCTTCAGCAGTTTATATTTGCTCTGACATTTTGCTTTCTTCTAACTGGAAAACAGAGGACCTGGCATTTATTAACTGGGCTTTTCCCATAATGGCATTCTTGTATTGTGTGGTCAGAGCTTGCACAGAAGGAAAGCAGGCTGCTGAACTTACTCACTGATCTCTATTAGCTGTGGCCTAAGGCTATGCTGAGGTTTATATCCCATTTGTATTGTTGCAGCTCAAAAGAAGAATGTTCAGAGGATGACAAATGTATTCTGAGTAGGTATGTTGTTTCATTCTTATATGGAACCCATCTATTTTGTTTTTCCTGCTACTATTGGTCAGAAATCAGGTTAATGGGTGCAGAACATAGTACAACGCTGCAGTATCCCTGTTAAGGTAGAACAATGGTATTGCAAGCTTTTTTAAAGCACCATAGCTGCTTTTATTAAGTAAAGCTGCATTGTGTACTATGCACAGTACAGGGCACACACATACACACACACACACACACACACATACACACTGCAGTCAACACTTTCATAACGAGGTGGCACTATTGTGAGTTGGAAGGATAGAATCATCTTATTGCTTTAGGGGACAGGAGGATTTAAAGGAGGTACCTTTCAGTCCTATTGTAGAGATTGAAAGCGTCGGTTTAGGGGCACTGGCAGAATCTTTCGCTTGTTCTTCGGAGCTGCCCTGTCAGTACACGGTGGAATGGAAGTCCTAGTTGGTAGTCTGTTATGGAAACGCTGTTTGCTGTTATTGTAGTACCGTGGTGACAACATGCCTTTGAAATGGAAAACGAGCTCTCCTGCTATCTGGAAATTCTCAGTTCCTGTGCTTAAAACATCCAGGTCAACTCCACTTTCTCCAGCATACATGTAAGTGAGAGAAAATAGGATGTTAAAGTGGGATTTCATTCATGAATCTGCCGTGTGGTAAAACGTGGGAGGGGGATTGCAAATAGCACCATCCCCCAACTGACAAGATTGAGAAACAAAGAAAGAAACAAAAACAAACAAACAAAAAACCACCCTCAAGCTTGCTTGCATTTAAAGATTCTGGCATGCCCACATTACCATTGTTTTTGTTTTCTAGAGTTTGTTTTTACTTAAAGTGTTATAAATTGAAATCTAATCATTGTTATGCAGGTATAGCCAAGGATTGTATAAGGAAACTAATGTTTAGCATGCAATATTTGAGATCTGAAATACTGTGATTTCTTTTGTTTGATGGCTTAAAATCTGCTGATTTTTGATGTTTGTGATATGCTAGGTACGAAAATGTTTTGTGTATTATTTTGGATGAATTTGAAACATTCATAGTTCATCAAATGAGTCTTTCAGCCAAGACTTTTACTTTCTAGTTCTGTATAAATATTAATGAATGAGTGATATTACATCTTTCTCAGTTTTCATTCAACTTCTGATAAGTTCAAATTTGGGTGGCCCTTGCTTCTATGTCAGTTTCTCCTACATTCAGAGGTTGAAAAGAGTGTTCTACAAACAGCTGTTCTAGAAATGTATTTTAATTAAATAGCTAGAGAAGTGCATTGAAAAATATGTTTGGAATTAAAAAATATTTTAAATCTTTAAACTGTAGCTTAAAAACAAAAACCAGGAGATATGATGAAGTGTTCTTTGGAAGTATTGTTCAGAATCCTTTTCTTCTAGAGGAGGGATGAGTGAAGGAAATCTTTTGGTTAATAGCGGTGTTTGAACTCTGAAAGTTCCCTTCAAACACTTTTTAGCAGTCAGAATGTGGAAATCCTTCTTGCTTTAGGGAAACGTGTGTTTAGAAGGCTGTTGTGAGTTGCCATTTTTAAACTTAGTTTCTCAAGAAACTCAGATAGATACACAGTGGCCAGCTCCTTGGAAAGACACTCAGCTGCTGAGGAAGTATGTACCTGCCTCCCCTGGACCCGAACTGCTTCCCTAGAAAGCAAGGAAAGAAATGAGGACCCTTCAGAATCATTTTTAGATCATTATTTTCTTGAGCCTCCATGTTTGTGTTCGAATTATTTTATCGGTTTGGATTTTAAACTCCTTTTTCCTTTGGTGAAGTGAAGTCATGTAGGTGATGCTTGTGAAAGGACAGCAGCTATGTTTGTTTTTCAGATGCTATACTCAGCAAAAGTGCAAACTAATGGAAGGCGACAACTAGTGGAGCTCCTTCCAATTATTTGAGAAAACAGGATGGCTTCCTGATTTTAAGTATGTTAGCTAATGATAAATGATTAAATGTATACCAAAAGCAACTTGACTGTATACAAAACAAAACCCTGCAAAGATCGCTAGGTTACAATGAATAATAGCAATTGATGTTTATAGTATTTTGGCTTTATTTCACTGTTCAGATGAAAAAATGTATTTCCTTTTGTAGGTGGTTTGCCCTTTTTAGAGATGTTATATATATAATATATATATATATATTATATATAATACATGCCCATATTTTATTAATTCTTACTAGCCAGAAGCTCAGATACAAAGAAATACAAAATTTTTAATGAACGTCGTTCTTCCATTAAGAATTCATTTATCTGTTTGACCTTGTTTAGAAAGGAAAACTGTGATCTTACAATGGTGAGTGCTATTTACCAGTAGTACACATGGGTAGGATGGAATGATATGTTTTGAAGAGCTAAAGGTTAGGCTAGACTATTTGGACTGGTACCAGGAAATATTATTAAATTGATCCCAGCTTGCTTTTCTTTATAAATGCATTATTACCACATATTAACTGAATATACATGGAGAGAAACAATGTTTGATTATGGAAAAGACTCACTTGGGGCGTCTGTAAGTTGTTTACCTTTTAACTTTTAGGTCACAATTCATTGACTCATTTGGCCCAAAATAAGAAAACATCTCGGTTTCTATGTTGTTTTTAATCAATACTTTATACTCTAAAACCTTTTCTGTACACAAAATGATGTTTAAGTTTAGCATAAAATTTAACCATCCAAATTATAAAAAAATAAGTTAGATTACTGGATCAGGTAACAATATTTGTTCTTAGACTTGTTTGGCATTAAATCTTGAGTTTTGTTGCTGTAGCTCTTTAAAGTCTTTGTATTGCAATGGAATAGTTAAATTCTGGCTCATTGGTATATTGTGATCTATTGGACATTGAGCTATAAAATCATATCTTAGAATTTCAGGTAATATTTTGATTAATCTGGAATCTAGAATTATTCACAGTTGTTGTACAGTCTTTTCATACATGTGCCTGTGCAACCCCAAAAATATTTTTCAATGTTCTATCATTATGTAGTGGGATTTGTCAAATACATTTTACATGAATTTAATTGGAAACAAGTGCTTTCACCAAGACTGAACTGCCAAAACCAGGTATCCTTAGTTACAGTACCAATGTACTGTAGGAATTCAGCAGGTATATCAGAAAGTGAAGGCTCTACCATTATCTTTCCAAACCCAGCATCTGTGCTGTTTAGCTCCAGCTTTGCTTTGATGTTGGTCAAGGCTGCTATGCCAGCATCAGCTACAGTACAGAACATTTAATTCATTGTAAACATTGAACCAAAATATTGGTTTTATTCCTTGTAGATTTTATAGTTCGTGTTTGTTTTCTCTTTTGTAGGTAGTTGAAATGTTTTATGTAGCATAAAACACATTTTCAACTTTGTTGTAATGTGTTGGATGGAGACAAGAGATTTAGGATAACTATTTGGCCCTGTCTACTGAATAGACATAGTCTTCTTCTAGCTTCAGGTTTGAACGTGTGCAGAGTGATATGCAAAACATCTGGATTTCTGTAGGGATTGTCTTAATAGAAACTGAGTCCTTGGTGTCATATTTGTGCTAGTCGTCTGTTCAACAATAAATTGAAGTTCAACCTTAGCCTCAGGGAGGTTCTCCTGGTCAGTGGAAACTGCATTAGTAGAGACTCTGCTCTTGACAGGTGCACACCATATAAATTCCCCTATCATTTGGCTTAAATTAATAAAGCTGAAAGAGCAACCACATCTAAGGGATTTGCCAGTGTTTCTGTATTAATTGTTTTAAGACAGCAAATGGCTCCTTCAGGCCAGTGTTATAGGATTAATGCATTGTTAGATTCTGAAGGCACACTGAAACAGTATTAGTTGTAGCAATGTTTTCTTTTTTTCACAAACAGCAAGTTTTATCAGCAATAGAAGTATGGCCAGAAGGAGGAAAATAATTAGGTAAGAATTAGATGGTGCATTGTAACAATGTATTCTAGCAAGATGGATACTATGAGATCTTTTCCTTAGATTTTTACCTTTCTCAGGATAAAAGGTGACAGATATTAGTAAACTAATTTAAACACGAATAAATCTTATTTTCCTTTTGTCCCTATAATTGTAATTAGTTAGCTTTCTGTTTAAAATTGGTTGAATATGTCAACTATACTTTATAGTTAATGCCAGCATTGTAGTAATTCATAGCAATTTCTTTAATCAATAAAATTCAGTCCTTAGATTTCCTGAGGAAAACAGTTTACATGCTATGTTAACTTGCCCCATTTCTGGATGATTCAAAAGACAGATATAACAAAAACGTATATTTTATACTTTTGATATTTTCTTTTCTTTCCCCTAAGATTGTCCTCTACTAATTTGTAATACAAACCAAAACTTGGAGTTTGAAAACTCTTTCTTAGCTACTGAAATACTTAAAATAATCTCAAATTAAGAAAGAATATTTAGAGGCAGGTGGATCTCTGTGAGTTCAAGGCCAGCATGGCCTACAAGAGCTAGTTCCAGGACAGGTTTCAAAGTAACACAGAGGAAACCCTGTCTCAAAAACAAAAACAAAAATAAAAATATAAACCAGAAAACTAAGAAAGATTATTTAATTGCTCTCACAGTTAGCACATAAACTTTTCTTATGTATCTGCTTGATTTGTTTTTGCCGCATAGCAAAATTATGTTAATAGACAATATAACTAATGCATTAGACTAATTTGTGTTGCTTTGTAACTCGTGTGGCATGGTTGTTAGGGATTTGCAGTGTCTTGATTTGCAGAGGGATTACCTTATCCTTTATTAATAGAAAATCCCAGTGACCTTTGAGGTTATTTGGAGAAGTGACACTCCCTTTAATTAGTGCAGGAATCCCTCCTGTGATACTTCTCAAAGATGGCCCTCCATATCCTCCTTGTCCATCGTCCCCAGAGCAGCACCTTCATTCATAGACAGCTCTTCTTTTTATTGTACAAATCAGTTCCTCATGCCGGTGGAGCCTCGTGGAGCTAGGAGAGTTAAAAAGTATTTCTTGAATGCAGCCAAGCTTGGAAACTGTCGGGTGTGTCATGGTTTCCAGGCACTATGTGCTCCAGTTGTTCTCAAGATTTCTATGCTAGGCTGTATAGTGGATACTGCAAACGTGATGCAGTGCATGTAGTCCTGCTCGGGGAAGGCCACTCTCTGCTTTAATGTTCGTAAACTTTTCTTTTTGGAGGTTTATGATCAGACTGCATCTCCTCTTTATCAACATTTATTCTTTTAGCTACTTAAGATATTTTAGTCTCGCGTGTACCAGTAAAGCTAAAATTTTCTTGTCAATCCCATTGTGTATTTTTACCAAGCCTTTTAATGAACTTGTGAGCAATATTGCACATAAACAATGTATAAAAAGCCATGTTTCTTTCACTTTCAGACGTTTCCAAGAATTTTAATGGCCAGGAATTTATTTTGCTTCATTATTTTTATTCTTAAAGGATGCTGCTTCCCAGAACCCCTCCCTGCAAAGTGGCTGCCCATATTGGGGCGAGAGGCAGAATTGAAAATCTCTACACTGTCATGGAAAGTCACAGTTACTAGGAATTACACCCATTCATCTTGACAGAATATTTAGGCAAGATGTGTGTAGAACCTAATTTGAAAGAGGGAGGAATGAGAAAGCAGTAAGAGATGGGCACACATCTGTGTAAATAACTTTACTGCAGTTAAAGTTAACAAAAAAGCACTGCAGGTGATATTTTCAATTGAAATGGAAGTCGGTGTACTACTGTATGTTTCTCCAAGTCTATCCCAAAAAGGTCATAAAGCTGTTATTCTAGGTATTCAAAGTACATACGACTTTTTCAGTCATCTTATAAGTTTAAAATATCACAAGTAAAAAAACAGTGACTTTAGTACAGCTAACTCGCATCTTTGACTACCATCACAGCACACTGTGAGGTCTGTTGGTTACAGCTATAATGTGTCACTGTTAGCTGAAACTCTCGATTCTCCAGGCATCCCAAGAGACAATCCTACTGCATGTGGTTAATATAGGAAAAGGTCAAAATTCAGAATGTTCGCTTCTGAATGTGTGTGTGTGTGTGTGTGTGTGTGTGTGTAAATCAGGAGCCATCATATTCTACATTAGTAGCACTCAGCAGTCACTGAGTGTGTTGCATGCCAAGAACAACTGCTGAGTATTAGACAGATACAGTCCTTACAGTCAATCAGAATGACTATTCTTCATCTTCCATTCTGTTTTTATTCACGTTTTACGTCTATGAAAAATCTGAACCAAGATAAGCATTAAGTGCTTTCAATTTTGATAAACTGATTTGAAGGCAATAAGAACACTACTGAAGAAAAATGGGTATGAGCCTAATGGGGCACAAAGTAGAGATAGGTACCAAATTTTAAGATGCATACTGCATAGTATTCAAGATAAATCAATTTATGCTTAAACCAGATACTATCATATTAAACAACAAAATGGAAAGCCATCCTTCATGTTAGACAGGAAATAATTTATTGGTCAGATGCTTTTTATAACATGGTAGTAATCATAGCTTTCCAAGCAGCAATAGTTTCATCTAAATTATGTAATGGAATTTTGTTTAAAGTGACATTATATCATTTTCCATTATGGTAAAATATTTTTACTGACATAACTCACTATGATGAAGGTATCTATTTTTTACTCAAATTTTGACATTTATGGTCTACTAAGGTGAGAATGTGCCCAACTTGTTTCAGAGTACCTCGTAAAATGTGGTTCAGTGGAGAAGTGAAATAATATCCCTCATAAAGACAATAAAAATAGTTTGAAACTTTATCATGTATACCAGATGCACTGAATTTCATATGAGAATTTATTCCATTAAAAAATTCCTAGTTTAGTATGGTTAATAGAATTTATTTAGTATGGTTAATAGCGCTACTGTGAAAGTGATAAGCCCCTTCCATGACTCTTCTCTTATACTGCATACATAGATGTATTCTCTCCTTCTTACAGCCAGAGACACAGAGTTTCAAGTAAGGTAATTAGTTTCTTCAGTATGATTTATCAAAATGCTAAATGAAGCCATGATTTAAACCCAGGGATACCTGAGTTCATAGCTTCTGTGCAGGCTTTCACATCTTCTAAATTAAGTTTCATGGTCTTTGTGGTGCTTGGTATGGGATGCAGGCTTTGAAGATGCTGGGCAAGGTCTGTACCACTGAACTACCTCTCCAGACAATGTGCTTGCTCCCTTTTATTTCATACTTTAATTGGATAGTGCCTTAGTAGAATTAAAAGAAAGAAGCAGCCTGGTAACTGAGAGAACTTTTTTTATGTTGTGAGTGGTGATATGGAAAAGTAGATTTACTCACAGATTGCCAGCTAGAAAAGCTGTAGGAAAATACTGGGTAAACTTGGACCACTTGCTATTCTGATCGGTATTAACTATTGTCTCTTGTATTTCTTTGCTAAAACTGTTCATTTGGGTTTGGGTTTGTTTTTGAGACAGGGTTGCATGGTGTAGCCCTGGTTATCCTGGAACTTAACAATGTAGAACAAACTGGCCTGGAACTCACAAAGCTCTGCTTCCCAAGTGCTAAGAATACAGGTGTGTGCCACCACACTTGGCCTGTGTAATTTCTTAATGTGCTAGTCTACCCCAGTTTCCCGTGGAAACTAACTACCATGGACAGTGCTATAGCTAGCTTGCTCCTTTCAGCACTCTCCAAGGGTACTTCTCTACTCAGGATGTTTAATATTTTCTTGAGGATAATATTATCCTCTTGCTCAGTTATATACAAGCACTCAATAAAAATTAAAACTCCCTGGGGGCTGGAGAGATGGCTCAGAGGTTAAGAGCATTGCCTGCTCTTCCAANCCATCTGTAATGGGGTCTGGTGCCCTCTTCTGGCCTGCAGATGTACACACAGACTGAATATTGTATACATAATAAATAAATAAATATTAAAAGATTAAAACTCCCCATTTATTAGTTTTCTATTGCTTTAGTATTGAGTTAATGTGTACTGGTGGCCTCAAGCATCACAAATGTGTTATTTTACGGTTTAGTAGATCATAAGTTTGGAACTGGTCTTAACAGGCTAAAATGCAAGTGTCAACAGGGCTGAGACTCTGGGGGAAACCTGTTCATGCTCATTTCCTGACAGTGATTAAATGAAGTTCTCTGTGGGTGTAGGGCTAAGATCTACGTTGTCTTGCTGGCTATAGCTAAATGAGAATTGCAGCTTGGGGGGGGGACGGCATTCCTCGGTTTTTGACTGTCCGACATCTTAAAAGTCAACAAGTTGAATTCTTTTTTATTGCTCTGTGACCTACTCTGTTTCTTCATTTATGTACCTATGTAATTAAATTTGGCCGCCTGAGCAATACAAGACAATTTTGATATATCAAGGTCCATAACATTAGGGTTTTGTTTTTTTTTTTTGCCTTGAACATGTCCACATCCTCCTTTTATCTTTAACATGTTCACAAGTTTCTGGGATGTAAATATTTTCAGGTGTCTACTCTAATGCATCTAGATCAATAGTCATACTAGGCTTGTATAGGGATTGTAAGAAATTACTCCATTTAACCCAAGTGATATGCACTTTGCATTCTTACAACTAAGCTGTATTAATCTGAATAAGCTATGTTTATCTCTGGTTAAATAATTTTCTTCCTGCATATTACAGTAATTTGGATGTAACATAGGCAGCTCTCAAACCCTTGCAATAAGACTTAATGAAATTATTATTAAAAATAGAATTGTCCAATGATAGCCTTATAATCTGGATTTGTGTTGAAAGCATCATGAGAACACTACACAAGAACGTTTTTGTATTCTGATTCTTGCAAACATTGGAAAAATATTGATGACATCAATTTTGCAAGTATACATAGTCATATAAAATGCAGATAAGAATATTAACATAAAATGCTAGTCATTAGAGTTATATTATTTATTGGACATTATAAAAAAGACTATGGTGAAAAGATTTCCACATCTCATGTCTCATTTTTAAAATTAAGTAAGCAGTAGTCATATATCTTGGATGAAATAGTGCAACTCATTTCCTTAATGAGATTTGATTTAAGAAGCAGAAGCATACAAAATGATTCTATTGACATCAATGCTGTTGAGAAATTCTTAGAGTGACTGCGTGGTGCAATTTGGTTGATGTAGCTGCATTATTTCCTTGACAACCTAAACTATTCCACATTTCTAGTTGCCTTCAAAAAGCATTTAATGTTTTTCAATGAATTGTTCAAAATTCGTGGAAATAGAAAGTTTGATGGAAAACAATCACAACTAGAAATTCTTACACATCTCTGGAAAGACATAAACCAGGGTTGCTGAGAGCCTTTTGGAAGTCCTTTATATGTGTCAGTTAAAAACACACTTGCTTTGGGATAAGACTCAACAAAATTGAATGCAATTAAAAATTTTTAATGTATTTTAGAGTTGCCAAGCAACAACATGTGTGATTGATAGTCTTTTTTTATGCCCTTTAGTGCTAGGTCTCCAGTAGGAAAATGAGAAAGTATTGATATTTTAATGTGCTAAATAAAAATGAATACCCACAGGGCTAGAGAAAAGACTCATAGGTTAAGATCAGTTGTTGCTCTTCTAGAGGGCATGAATTATATTCTCAGTATTTACATGGTAGCTTACAACCATCTGTAACTCCAGTTCAAGGTGTTCTAATGCCTTTTCTGACCTCTGTAGGCACCAGGCACACAAGTGGTGCACAGACATACCTGTAGGCAAAACACCCATACAGATTTTTTTGAACTAGCATATAAAACATCAATTTAAAAAATGATTATTTCTTCTAGATCAGGCCATCTCTAAAGCTATAAATAATAGTAGTTATTAAAAATGTAACCTGAAATTATAATTACATGAAACAAAGCCAAAGTTTATAATGATATGACAATATAACACAACATTCCCAAAGCAGCATGCACTAACTGCATCAATTTAAATACTCTTACATAATGAAGGAAGGAAGGGAGGGAGGGAGGGAGGGAGGGATACCCTTAGGGACTAGGGAACAAATTTCAACTAAGGTTGGGTGTTGGTTTACATGAATTATACATAAAATTCATTGGTAGAAAATAGTAAGCATCTATTATAATTTTATGTAATTTAATCAACTAGTAATTATTTGTCTGACTATGATGGCTTAGCAAGAAACTACCCTGTCTGATATTTGTATTTCTATTTTTTAATATGGAGATGCTCCATAAATGCTGAATATATGGGTGACCTTAGAGAGAGTAGTTTCTGGACTGTGACCCCGTATAGTTCCTCTTTACATCATAGTGTTGAACATATCCAATGGAGTATGTAGTACTACATCATTGTCTTATTAGATGGTAAGTTGTGGCTCTCTTGTCTAAGAAAGAGACTACCCCCAAATCTGTATTCTGTGCATCAGTGATAGAAAATTCCATGGTGCTGACCCAGATTGACAGTAGTTTCAATAAATGCAATTAGCCAAGGACCATACTATATTGGGTTACCATACTATATCAGGTTGTGATTTGTTTAAAAAAAAGAAAAATAAAGTTATAGTCTTTTTAAGATTGCAAGTACTCTTAGCTTTAAAGGTTATTTGACCTATTTCATACCTTTTGTCTTCACTGGGAAAACTTTCAGGCCGATTGATTTTTTTTTACTAGTGTACATACATTTAAATAATGATTTGTTTTATGTGTACAGTCTAGCAAAAGGAGTATCTGACCAGAAGTTAAAATGAATCTGAATAATACTTAAGAGAAAAAATAGTTTTGTACTAAGTAATCATCCATATTTCCTTATGTTATGAATTTTACACACAGAAGAGCTTCATAGTAATCACAGAAGCTTGGCAGACACCAGAAAGAAATTAAATGAATTTCTTCTTAAAATACTTGTATTCTTAGAAAACTTCATATATATACACAATGTATCTTGATCTTATGAACCCCTCACTCCTTACTACAGTCTCCAGCATCCATGTCCACTCTCAGCACATCATCCTCTCAACTTTGTGTTCTTTTTTTAATTGATGTTTTTATAGCCCAATGAATACAACTAATGCACTGCCTGAATGTTGTATAGGGCCCTCCACTGACATATAGGAAATCTACCTGCTCACACCCTCGAAGAAAAGTGACTGTCTCTCCTCTAGCTGCTGTCAACTCCCAGTAGCTCCGCAACTAGGGATGAGGCCTTGGTAACCCCTCCCGCATCTTTCCTGGAAATTTTACTTGTCTTGATCTTATGCAGCCAATAGCAGATGGTGTGAGTTCATGAGTGCAGCAAGCATGCCATGGCCAGAGGACAGCCTTTCACAGCGCTCTTCCCTGTCTGTCCTTCAGCTCTTACATCCTTTCCATCCTTTCTTCTGTAATGTTCCCCGAGCCTTGGGTGGGGCAGAGCTTGTTAAGTGGCCTCTCCGTTGCTGAGAACTCAAGTCACTCTTCTCAGCACTCTGAACAGACTCATCCCATACTGTGATAAGAAACTTTTTTGACCAAGGTTGAGATCCATGCAAATCGATGTGAGTCTAAACATCAAATCTTTTCAAAATAGTTTGACAACGTTACCATTTAAAACAACAGCAGGTTCCCCTCTAGGACCTATGATCTCCCTAACCTTGAATTTTTCATCAGGTTTATAGTACCAGGCATGAAATGCTTCATGTGGAACATGCTTCTCAAATCCAATCAAGAGAGAAACTGGTTATCCCATAATAGTCATGCCGCTATTGCACCAGTGGGCACATATTTCCTGGAAGGTTAGCATTGCAATATTGGGTAAGACCACTGATGTCTTTTCTCCTCCTAGCAACCTCGAAAGCACCTCATGGCACTATAAAAGCTAACCAGAAGTAAGGAAATTTCCCGGTTAGTTTGAGGTTGATTTTTTTTTAAACCAAAGTATGTGGTATCTTCAGTAGCAGTAGTTCTAGTGGGCAAAAAAGAGCAGTGGCAATTGCCTGTGTTGTTGTAAGGGTCCTCTGGGGTCTCCATGATCAATAATAATAACTCAAAGGGTAGTAAACTGTTCTTGGCAATGAGACCTTTATTTAATCACCCATTTTTTTGTGGAAGCATTATTCACTCCTGGGGGATACCTCTGG
>LOEQ01005155.1:30589-42037 GCA_001685075.1 Bramus lutescens
TTTTAAATAAATATAATATATATAATTTTTAAAAGCTAATAGATTTTCATGGTCTGGAGAGATGACTTACTGATTAAGAAGCACTAAGGATCCAGGTTCAATTACTAACATGCACAGAGTGGCTCAAAACCATCTGTAATGCCTTTATCTGGCCTTCACAGGCCCTGAGCATGCTCATGGCATATAGATGTACAGGAAGACAAAACACTCATACACATATTAAAAAAACTGTAAGTTTTCATAAGGCTTCTTCATATCTCTTTCATGGTTAATCCATGTCCTATCCCTCTTTCTTTCATTTCCCTGCTCTATCCCTGAATATGTGATGAAGTGCTAAAGATTGTAAATTAAGTGAATTAGTTCCTAAAATGTTTAAGATTGTTTTTCCATACTACATCACTAAATGGAGACGAAAGGCATAGCAGTACCTGATAAAAACAGCACACTCTGAAACAAAGTAGCTCTTAATTTATAATATAAATTTAAAGTTTATTCATCCTCTAATCAAGAATCTTCTTTCTGAATTAGTTGGGATGCTCAGTTAAGGAGGACTAGTCCCAGATATCTTGAAGCAAAGAAAGTAGAGGTGAGTTTTTGTTTAACAAATTGTGCTTAACTGAATAATACCTTTGAGCTATGAGATAGTTTTCTGAGCTGGAAGAACAGTTATCTGTGAAAATACTTAACAACAATACATATGAAAATTGATCATTATAAATATAGAAAATGGGGATGATCAAAATGTTTTGGTGATGGCAGTTGCCTTTTAGAATCTAAAATATTTAATCTTGCGTCACTTGGTTGCATGATAACAGGATATATTTGAGATTCCTGACATTTGTTCTGATTGACTAGGTTTCCAGAAAGGATCATTGGGAACTATGTAGTCAAATTCATTTCCTTGTAAAATACAGAAGGCATGTGAAAAGATTTGAAACTATTGCTTCAGAGAGTAGCTCATGAAGATACAGCGAAGGTAGTAGGTACCATTTTCTAACCAGTGGGCAAACTTTTAATCCCTCATTAGTCTTCCCACTTCCTTGATGACTCGTTTCTTTCTGTGTGCTTCTCACCTACTTTGAGAGTCATACATTATAATTTGAATAAAAAAATCCGGTTTAATGTTCTGTATATAAAGGAGTGAAAGAAGATTCTGGCCCATTATCTCAAATTAAGGTGGTATTTTATTAATACTTTACAACATGCAAGAAAAAGATCTATGCACATAAAATAATGAAATAATAAAAATAAGTTGAATATAACTGGACAACCCAGAAAATTAGGTTAGTCTTTTCATTTTTTTCTACTAGACTGGGTTGAGATTTGATTTTGGTTTATGGGGTCTGATTTCTAAATAAATATTGAAATTGTATAACTTGAGTGTTTGAATATTTGATAAATGAATTCTAGGCAGGTAAAACCCAATTTATTCTTAGTATAGATCTCTTATTTAAATATGTCATAACATAATAGTCAAATTTGAGAATTGGTGAGCTACCAATAATGGGGTAAAATGACACTAGTTGACAAATCCTCAATAAGAAAAGAGTTTCAGAGCAAGTTGGCTTGATATTGAAGCAGTTGGGTGTGCATTCTAATTTATTCATTGGGAATTGATAGAAGAGAAGCTAAGTTCACAGTTGCAAATGTACTGAAGCCTTTTGATAGCCAGGCCTGATTGACTAGTGGCTGGAGATTAGAACATTCTGCCAATAGGTTTGTGTTTTACTAGAGACTAAATTCTATGCCCTCTGTATAACTTAATGGTAATTGGAGCACTTGCTGTTTCTCCCAGCTGACTTGTACATACTGCCATTTTCTTATACACATACCCCTGTCTTAATTAGGGTTTGTTCTGCTGTGAAGAGACACAATGACCATGACAACTCTTGTAAAGGAAAACATTTAATTGGAGTAACTTACGGTTTCAGAGGTTTAGTCCATTATCATCATGACAGGACATGGCAGCACGCAGGCCAACATGGTGTTGGAGAAGGAAAGGAGAGTTCTACATCTGGTTCTTCAGACCTCAAAGCTTACCCCAGTGACACACTTCCTCCAACAAGGGCAGACCTCCTAATAATGCCACTCCCTAAGCATTCAAACATATGAGTCTATGTCGGCCATTCTTACTCAAACCATCACAACTCCTGTGTGCAATCTCTCCAATTTTATGGCTTTCTAAAATTGATGGGCCCTCCGGATGAAATGTTTTCTGTGTGTCAGGAATAGGATGAACAGTCACTAATTCGTTTCTTCATTTCCTGTCTTATTTTTACCTCAGGATATATAGTAAATTCTACCTATTCCCTATCATCTACAATCCACCCACCCACACCTACCTATTCGTCTGTTTTTCCACCTAGTCACCCACTATATGCTCATCTTTTTGTCTCCAAAATATTACAAAAAATGTGAAGAATAAAAATAATATATAAACCAAACTTCTCAAATAGAAGAAATGTTTGTCAAGGTATATGAAATGATGTAATTTAAAAAGTGTTTGTGTTTAAATGATAAGAGCAGTACAAAGTCATAAAATATGGTAAGTTGAGAGCAAAACCATTAATTTTAGAGTTGTTCAAGGACAGGATTGAAATATTCAGTGCAAATGCTTTTTGGTTTGGATAATTAACTTTCATCCTGTTACAGTTATCTAATGGAGTATCATTTGTCATTCCATTTGTCTAGCCCAATTCCTTCATCTGGGTCATAGTGCTATTTTGGGGATTATGATAGTCAGCACTGGAATTCAAAATCTGTTCTCTTCAGTGCTGGTATGTTCTTTTAAATGTAGTAATGTAAAAAATCTCCCAAACTTGTTCAGAATTATGATCCAGGAAGTAGTACTCCTTACTAATTTTTAAAAGATTTATTTTATTTTCTTATGTATGAGTTTGTGTGTGTGTGTGCACGCGTGCGTGTGTGTGCGCGTGCGCGTGTGTGTGTGTGTGTGTGTGTGTGTGCGTGCAGGTGCTCTTGGAGGCAAAAACGGGGTGTTGAATTCTCTGGAGCTGGAGTTATAGGAAAGCTTTGATGTGTCTCCTGTGGATGCTGGGGATCACACTCAGGTTGTCTGGAAGAGCAGCAAATGCTCTTAATTACTAAGCTAGCTCTCTAGCCCTGTTTGTTACCTTTTCTGTGGGAGGGGAACCAGGCCTTTCTGTGTTGTCCAGACTACTCTAAAACACCTAGGCTCAAAACATTCTCCTATTTCAGCATCCCAAGTAGTTAAGACTACAGCATGCTTCACTGAAGTTGGTTTATTGTTAGTGTTATAAAATGACATATTACTAATTTTTGCACATTTGTAGGGTTCACTGTGGTATCCCTATACACACATATAATGTGCTATAACCAGATCAATGAAATTGGTATATCTAACCCTGGATATTTGTTGTGTCTTTATTTTGAGAATATTAAAAAAAACTTTACTAGCTATTTTTAAGTCCTCAGTTAACCCCCATCAACCATAGTTATCCTATATTAGAGATCATTTTGGACATATTAACTGTTCTCTCACCATCATCCTCTCCCACACCCAAAGCAGGGGATTTTGGATACATGTAATTAAACCAGAAAATTACTTTCCTCCAACAGAATGTTTTTTATGATACCTTTCTTGTATTTATAATAAAAGCCTTTAAATATTAATCATTGTACAGTCTCTACTGTCTATTTTTAACTTTTAGCCCTTGTGTAATGGAAACAATGTTGGCTCTAGGTTTAGGCATGGGTTTGGATTCATAGTTATGATATGTATGTGAAGCATTAAACTCCCCAGGCTTTAGTTCCCAGTCTTGAAAGTGGAATTGTCCTGAGGATTAAGTACCATATGAGAATGTGCCTGGCACAGTGCCTAGCACACAGCAGGTGCTGATTGAATGATCTTATTCTTATGTTATTATGGGAATCAGCTACTTATTAATGTAATTCTATTCTGAATGTGATGGATATATGCATGTAAGAAACTTGCACTATAGTCTCTTTAATTTGAAATGCCATTTTCACATATGCTTATTACTTTGATTATTTTTCTTTTTCTGAATGTTTGTATTATCATGGCAGAAACAGAATATTGAAAACACAGCAACCATTGATAAAAATGAAAATGTTGCCTTTGTAAAAAGTTTTAGTAGAACCATTTCTGATCATTAATAATAGATCTCACATATATTCATAAAAATAGAAATAACTCATTAAAGTTTTTCTCTTATGATTACTTTTGTGCCTAACCTTATTAAGGAGATATGTTGTCCACACATTTCTTAGCCAGCAATTAATGCATGCCTTATTCATACAGGCTGCCATGATATTTGTAGCTTCCTCATGTAATGATACTGTAAATGATATGTTAGTTAGTAGACTAATATTTCAATTCTTGAAGTAGTATGAATTTTTTCACCTTTTAAACAACTGTATCAGACTTATTTATTTTATTTCAGAAGCTGAAATTTCTGTTTCTGATTTTAATTCTGTACTTCCCTAATTTTTATAATGGTGAAAGCTAAAATGAATGGGTATGAATACCCAAACATGTCTGATTTATTATTTAGTTTTTGTTTGGGATGAGTAGAGGAGGAAAATATTTATTAATATCTTTAACACCAAATTCATACTTCTGATCTATCTGAAAACTAGTGGGAAATGGATCCTATCATCTTAAGTTTTTGATTCATTTCTCAAGGGTGGAAGGAAATACCTTGACAGATTTAGCTCTCAAATTCAAATGAGTATGAGAACAGGTGGCAAAATTTCTCCTCCACCTGCCATGCAACTTTATCACAAGAAATGTTTCATTTAGCAAATGCTGCTGTGAGCAGACACTTCTCTACTTCAGAGCAGACAAACAAATGGAAGGAGAGTACTTCTTTGAAGAAAGCCCCTTTCTTGATTTTCTTTTAAAACTGTGAGTTTGAAATCTGTCTTTTCTTTTCCTGAGGGTTGGGTTTGGAAAGGGTGAGTTGTTGACTTGATTAACTGGTTTGCTTTATGGTACTGTCAAAACATGTATGGCTGTCTTGTTGTCTTGTTGGTGTTTCCATTCTACTATGCATTAACTTTTGGTTTATGATAATATTATTGACCTGGGAACTTCAGATATTTGTGTTATACTTTAGGCACTAACTGAATCTCAAATCAAGTGCTTTGTTGTAGTGAAACTGTGTTATTACAATACATGTTAGATTTCATATATATAAAGAAATGATGGCAAGCCAAAAGTTGCCCTGTGAAAATAACCAGTAATTGAATAGAGAGAAACAAGAAAACTGTTGTTCATGTACTTTAATTTTTTTCTGATTCATGTTTTTTTCTGACAAATTCCAAGCAATGCAGGAATGAATAAGGCAGACTATTTCCTCCCAATGTCAGTGTGCTATTCTTTAGGTGCTGTAAGTTAAAAGTGAGCCACCAGTGTATAAGTTGGCATACATAACTTCCATAGCAGGAAAAAGCATCTGGTTTTAATGTATTCTCATGATAATAATTTCAAACGGCACTAAACTATTCTTTTTTTCCTAGACATGACAGTGAAATGTCACGTTCCTCGGCATTTGCATTTAAAATGGATTTGTGTTTGTAGTGATAGAAGCCACGAGAATGAAATGTGAATTTTATAACTTATCAAGATGCTACCTCAATTTCTAACACAATAGGATTGGTTTCAGTAGTTAGTCTTTTGGATGTAGAGATTGAGGACTGTTCAGAGGGAGTTTGTGAGCTTGGACTAAATAAATGCAAATTAGAGGTGCCCTCCCATGGAGCGTACCAACAAATGCGATTGGTATAGTCATTTGTAAGAATACTCTGTTATTTACAGAACGTTGGGCAAATGAACTTAGTCGCCACTGTTCTGTATAGGAAACATTTTAACAAGAGTCACGGGGCCTTCTTTTGGTGGCATTCTCCTAGGACACAGATGTAGTGCACAATCCTTCATTATCATAAAAAAGAAAAAACTGGTCTAGTAGTTTTTAGATGCCTTTTGTCAAATATACATTTATATGAACAGCTCCACGTAGACCCCAGGGACTTCATGCATGTCTGCACTAGTGAATTTGAGAGTGTGTCTTTGATAATTTATAGGTTTAAAAAACAGACATTTTGCATTGATTTGCATGTTCTTGAATACTGAAGAAATTGAACAATTTTATCTGTTAACTATTTATACATCTGCCTATATGAAGTTGTAGGTTTGTATTTATTTACATATGTTTTCTTTGAGATACTTGTAAAATATGGAACGTTTGAGACAAGATTACAATGTTGGCATTGCTTAGCAAAATAATAGTTGCTTAGGATTTTTTTCTTTCTTCAAACAACAGTGTAAGTAAATGCAGTTATATGTTTAGTTTTTCATGTCTGTGGAAGTCTTAGTAAAATGACATAGAGAGCGCCTCATCTCTAACCCACAGCTCTTCAACAACAGCAGCAGCAACAACAAAACTGTGATTATTTTCTTTGCACAAACACATTTGGCTGGTTCATGCACATTCTGTGAAAGATTATTTTTACGTTCAGTGGTTCACTGCTGTTTTGAAAAGAAAATGTGTTTAGTGTGCAGGGTTAGTTTGGCAGTCATATATAGATTCTAATGTTATAGCAGGAAGATTTAAGTTTTAGAAAAACTGATGAAGACATTGTCTCCTCTAAATAACCTTTTAGTATTTATAAAATGGCAGGATTTGCTGAAGATTTACAAGATTGTAACTTTCTACATTAAGGTGAATCCAGTGAACAGTTATTTTAAGCAGAATTAAGATATTATTTTTGTTATATAAAATATATAAAATATAAAAATCTTTTTAACATAATTATCGTAGAAACATCAGTGTTATTATCTACTGATCTGTTGTAAACACTTGAGTTTTCAAAGTGTTAGGAATGAGGAGAGCTGAGGTATTCTGTTAAGATGGCTTTAGCAGATTTAGTGGTAATTAGTAATCCCCACTGTGTTTTTGTAATGTTAACATTACTTCGTAGAGTCAATCCAAGGATTGGCAAATATTTAAAACATGAAAATACTCGAAAAATACTTCATGTGAATGCAATCCCTCTGTCCCAGGGTTTCTCAACCTTAGTACCATTGACATATTTTTGCCTGAGAACATCCTTGACATACAGAATTGTCCTGTGTACTGTGCTATGTCTAGCAGCATCCCAAGAGATAACAGTAATTGCCTACCCCTCCCGCACTTAGTACAATGGAAAATGTCCACAAACATTGTCAAGGGACATGTGTATGGTAAGGGGCAGGGATTGGAAAAAATTCCTTCCTTTCCTCTGCCCATTGAGAACCGCGGGCATGCATATTGTTTTAACTATGTGACTTGAAAATATTTTTTTTTTAAAAAATAGTTTTTGGTCTGGAATTTTTCTGATAAACAGCCCCTTAACATAATAACATGCTGTAATTGTAGCCTGGGCTTTCCAGAAAGAGAAAGCTATTAGTTCTTTACACTGTTGAAGAACAATGCACTTTCCTTGCACTCTATAAGTTTATTAAAAAGAAGCTAGACGGGCATATTGAGTCTCCTAAGAAGATTGATATGACATGGGCTGTTACTGGCACAAAAATGATAGAGAGTGTTTTGAATGTTAAAGAGTCAGTCTCCCCGGTATTCCAGAAGCCAAGTATGAGGGCTTTTCCAGCTTTTTAAGTAATTAACTAAAAAGCCAGCTATCTCCTAACGCCACGAAAGCGTTGTATTTTCATATAAACCTTCTCAATTTTGAGAGCAAGGAACAAATAACAAGTAAACAGGTTGTTACCTGTAGTGTATTCAAAGAAACGACTTCTAAGGTATGTCATGAGGACAGAGCAGCTGCGGCTTTACTCCTGTCCTTGTTGGGAAAATGATAATTGATGGTCATTTAAGCAGTGCATGATAAAGAGATGTCTTTGGAATGATTCACAGAAATGAGATTCCATATTCAGTCACAGAACATAAATTAAGCCTCTCATACCAGGCTGTGTGTAGGGAATATAGAAATTAATAGCACAGTATGCTTGAATTTTCTATTAAAATAATTTTAGATGGATAGATATATTCTGGGTAGAGACGTACCTCACCATCTATTTCTGACTTTCCCAATGATGCTATAAATTCCAGTGCCTGTCTACAAACATGTATATGAGTATTTTGCACACTATGTAAATTATATATATAGTATATTATTCCTTTTGAAGCTATTTCTGAAACTTTAATAGAAGGCTATGTTCATTTTCTTTTATGCTTGTCAAAATCTTATTTGAATTATTCTCTATTAAATATCTATGAGAAATGAATAAAACATGGTTATATTTTATTAATTCATTTTTCATTATACTATGGCTCTAATATTGTTCAGAAGAATTGATGTCACCCTTAAGGCAAGAATTCTTGCTAATTAGTGCAGGATTTAAAAGTACTCGATTGATGCCAGTATTCAAAAAGCAACATCTTTGTGTATAAAGTAGCTATCGTCTTAAAACTCGCATGAAAACTGAGAAGCTCAGGTTATAGATATTACAGGAAAAGTGTGAAATCTTTGATACTGGACAGTCCAGCTAAGAAATCACATAATTTAAATTTCAGAAAATTATAGATAAGGAAAATTCTGATCAATATTCTTTCTTTTCCTAATATCCATTTAGCAGTAGCTATCATGAATGCACACACCAAACCAATTCAGAACCAAGGATTCCTTGTTCTTAGACACATGATCCAGAATCCACTTTAGCTATGTAGAGTTAAGGGTACAAAAGGCCCCTTGTAAGAAATAATGACAGATCATTCTAGGGTGGGCAATTTTTAGTATAATCTGAGGAAATCCCTGTAACTATCAATGGTTTCATTATCGTTTCTGGTAATGAAGTGTCTTGGTGACTCAACATTCTGCATTCCTTTCTTGTGGTCCTTGGGAAAAAGCTATTATTTTAATTTTTTTACTTACATTATCCATGTCTTTGAAAAGATGGAAATATTAGTAGGATACAATTGTTTCTCCAAACAATCCCAAATTGCGAAAAGAAAGGTAAAAAAGAGATGGGGCCGCAAAGATAGTTGAATGGTTAAGAGCATTTATTGCTCTTGCAGAAGACCAAAATTTGTTTCCGAGTATTCACGGGGTAACCCACAACCATCAGTAATTCTCTTTGCGGGGATCTGATTCCCTCTTCTGACCTCTGTGGGCACCAGGCGCGCTTGTGATGTATAGACCTACATGCAGACAGACATTCATACACAATAAATAAAACATAAAAAGAAAAGAAATCAGAGCTAATAATAAGAACTTTTGTATTGGATTGCCTTAAATTAAAAGAGCTCACATGGGTAAAGTTCTTGGCAAGTACTTGATAGAGAGCAGTGATTGAATATATCAGTTGCTAGTTTTATCTTTTTAAAATTAGATACTTGAAATTCGACATAACCAGGAAGGATATAATTTGATTGCATTGCTATCTGAATAGTAAAATACACAAAGCAAATATTGTCACCCTAAAAGTTCCTTGAGACTATACCTTAAAACTATCTTTTGATTGATTTCTCAGTTTATTTCTACATTTTCTGTTCTTGAAAAGCTTTTTCTTTTTTTGTTTTTCAAGTCAGGGTTTATTTTCACACACACACACACACACACACACACACACACACACACAATTTGTGTAGCCCTGACTCTCTTGGAACTAGCTCTGTAGAGCAGGCTGGCCTCGAACTCACAGAGATCTGCCTGCCTCTCTCTCCCTCATAAGTGCTAGGATTAAAGATGTGTGCCACCACTGACTGGATAGAAAGCATTTTAAACACATGTATTTCTTCTGTGCTACTGATGGGTAGGATTAGAATGCAATGAAATGAGCCTCCGTGAATTCTGTAGACAGATGATTGTTAGCAGGAGCTATTTACCTAAACAATTTCATTGCTGTGTATTATGCACATTTTCATTTTTCTTTCCTTCTCATTTAAAAACTCTTTCAGATCTCTTGTGGAAGAGGAAGACCAGCATATGAAACTGTCCCTTGGAAGCAGTGAAATGGGGCTCTCTTCCCATTTGCATTCATCCAAGGCAGGAAACACACGCGTCTTTACCAGCAATACCCACAGTTCTGTGGTGTTACAGGTAATGTCAACTACCTCTTTGGCGGGATTTGTAGAGTTATGAGCCTTTCAGTAGTTGTTGCTGTTGTTTTGAAGTGCAGGATAGCAATAACTGGGGAGGCTGTAATTATGTGGGGATGAGGAGAGAAGGTGCATGGCAAATCTTTCCTTTCAGCTCAGCTACTGTTGTTAACATAAAATTTCTCAGAAATAGAATCTGTTACTTAGAAAAACAAATAAAACCCTACCAGTATAGAAATCTTGACCAAAAATGCATTTTTGAGTTTAAAACCATTCCCACAGTTTATTGTTTTATTTGTGTACAGAGTATCTCGATAGTATGTCACTTTATTTTTAAATTTATTTTTAATTCCATATATGTATACTGTTTTTTTATATCATTTCCTCCTGTTTCTTTTCCTTTCTCCATAAAGTACATCCTGTTTGACAACATTGACTCTAAAGTCTATTATGTCACAGCCAGAGTAAAAAAATCACAGGTTTCCTGTTGTTAATATTCTAGTTTCTCATCTGTTGTGCAGTCATCTTTATCATAGTCCTAAATATCATATTTATTTGATATCTCAATTTTCATTTGGCCATAGTAGGTGTGGGAGTAGGGATGGAGGCTGCTGCATACAATCCCACAGATTTAGATGTAAGAATTAATAACTAACATGAAAGGAGGGGACAGGAAGTCAAAGGATCACAAAAGGCAGGGATCTGGGACTATTTTGTACAAACATTGACATTCTAAGTGACCTTACTGATCCCTGTGGTCATTGATGAATTAGAGAACAGTAGAGTCCTAGATGGCCTAAAGTTCCTTTTGACAGATTTAAATTCTGTTGGTCTTTTTNTATATATATATATCGTACAATGAAATCTTCCTATGTTGATTTTATGAATCTATTTGATCAAGAACAACTACGCTGAAGTAGTACATATTATAATGAAAGATGATGTTTATAATTATTGTATAATCTCTATTTAGTGTAATGTCTCAGGGCTTCATTTTCCTTATCTATAAAATGTGACTACTGATCAGGGCATCTCCATATTGTCTTTTCTTTTCAATCTATAAATCCTGAGAGATAAGTTCTAAAGTTTGTTGTTCTTTGGGTGTACTCAGCGGAAATATAAATCTTTTGGCATCTTGACACTCTATATGTAATGTAAATGTTGACTTTTCCAACCCATGTGAGGAGATAATAAGGGATTAAGTAAATATCAAGAACATACAAGAAAGTAACATACTACTTTAATGTCCTTGTACTAAAGAACAGTTTTAAAATACTGGGGGGAGCCAGGTGGTGGTGGCACACACCTTTAATCCCAACACTCGGGAGGCAGAGGCAGGTGGATC
>LOEQ01005155.1:44070-54338 GCA_001685075.1 Bramus lutescens
ACCAAGTCTCACCCTTAGCTGAGATGCTGTTAGCATTTGATAGCTGCTGGAAGGGAGTGACCCCTGGATAAGTCAGCAGGCAGGCTTCATGTCTGGGCAATGCAAATGCAAATTGAAGTTGATGAGTTAAAGGGGAAAAAGCAAAAGAAGAGAAAAGAAAGAAAAAGCAAAGTCGGGAGGGTAGAGAGGTGGGGATAGTTTGGAGAGGGTTGCATGTGATCAGCATACATTCTATGGAATTCTCAAAGAATTAATAAAAATATTATTTGTAAAATGTTATATTCCCACAAACAGATTTTTTAAACCAAGCGCTAACAGGGAGAGCCTTTTTCTAAGTTTGGATGCATGGTTGTTAATGGAATAAGCCAGAGAAGTGTTTAATGTATAAATGTTATCGTTATGTTAAAATTAGCAACAACACAAACTCCAGCTTGAACAGACATCAAAAGTACCGCCAAGGGGAAAGATCCATGGGGAGCAACCAACTGTTTTAGGAAGTCTCACCCATTTCCTATCTGTAGTGAGAATAACTTGGTCCTTCCAATTTAGCCCAAACTAGAATTCTCATTATAGTACTACTGGCTGGTGATGTGACTTTGAGAAAGTCACTTATCCTCTATGGACCACTTTCCTTATTTGTAATCTAGGTGAAAGATATGAAGATTAAATGTCACAGTTTATGGAAAGGTAAGGTGTGTGACAAATGGTTCTTTTCCTCCCACCCAAGCTAAGCAGAGAGGTTGTCAGGGGAAGTATGTAGCTAATCAGAAGTGATGGGTACACCAAATAAAGTATCCATCTGGTTGGCCTGAGTGACTCTAGGAGATTAGTCATCTTTATTAAATAGGCTGCAACAAATTAGGCTGTCACAGTGCCTAGAAAGACATTTGATACGTAATCAGCTTGGATTCCTAGAGCCTTAGACAAATCCCAGGAGAATCCATGATGGAGTTAGCAGTACAAATTACATCTGCAAAGTAAGATTACCCAACATTAACTTAAGGAGTGATTGTTCAAAGTGGAGGCTAATTTCATTGCCCCCCCATTCCCTGACTGCTACTGTATCTGTGCTTGCTTCTCATAGAGCCTTCGGTTCTTTGATTTTTCCTTATTATCCCAGGTTGACAATGCCTCTCTTTTACTATGCAGTACTTTGATGATAATTCTTGGTATCATATGCCTTCAGGTACATTTAATTTTTAAATAAGAGCTTTATTGAGATGCAATTCATACACTGTATAATTCACCTAGTTAAAGTGTGTAAGTGGGCTTTAGACACTCCATAGGATTTTGCAGCTATCATTATTCCTGGAAGAGTATCATCTCAAAATAAGAAAACCTGTATCTGCTAGCAGGTACTCCCCCTCTGCCAACAGCCCCCTCCTTATCCCTAGGTAGGCATTAATTCTCTAACTCCATAGCTCTGTCTAGTCTAAGCATTTTACACACACAAAATTGGCCTTTGAGCCTAGTGTCTTTACTTATTATAAAGTTTTCAAGGCTCATCCATGTTATAGCATGCAGCATACTTCCTTTCTTTCTACGACCAGACAGTATTCCCATTGTATGGATGTATTTTGCATGGATGTATTTTGTTCACCCATTTGTTCATTGATGGGTACCTGGTGACTTACAGCTTTTAGCTTATGGGCAATGCTGATAGGATTATACATTCACAAATATTTTTATTTTTTTTTGGTTTAGGAACAGAGTTGCTTGGTCCTGTGGTAATTGTATGCTCAATCTTTTGAAGAGTTGCTGGGGTGTGTGCTAATGTAACTGCACTGTCTTATACTTACACTGAATTATGGGCAGTTCTGGTTTCTTTATAATAAAGAATATATGTAGCACATGCACTTTGACATGTAATACAGTCAAAGAAAGCACAAAGTACCTGCTCCTTGACAATTGTTTAGTGTTTTTTTAATATGCCCATACAAGAAGGTATGAAGTTCTACTTATGGTTTTTATTTGCTTTTCTCCAATTTTTAATTATGTTGAACAGATTTTCATTTGTGCTTATGGTCATTTGTATGCCATCTTTGGCAAAATGTCTATTTAGAATTTTGACCCAGTTTTTAATTGGGCTGTTTATCTTTCCAATATTCAATAATAAGAGTTCTCTTATATAATGCAGATAGAAATCCTTATTTCATAATTAGTTGGCTGGCATTTCTCAAAATACCTTCAGTTTTATGTTCATTGTTCTGTTATGTTAATTTCGAATCATTTGTCCATTCAGTCACATACCCCTTTGCTTAGCAGAGTTAATAGAAAAGAGGGTCAAAGAAAATCCGTACGTGACTTTCATCATCCTGAAAAGTTACACCCTTCTTTCACATATCATTGTTCTTGTACCTCTTTCCTCTCCTGGAATGCCCTTTCTTTTCCTTATCTGTCTCCCATTTTTTCATAATGACCTTAAATTATCCCTTTCGATAACATATTGTTTCCCTATTGGGCAGGTATTTGTTAAATTTATATTTACCTGACACATAAAACATCAAGGTAAACATATTAATGAATGGCATGATGTTTTGGTACATGATAAGTTGTATAATGTTTAAATAAAGTTAAATATACTTGTCCCCTCAAATAGTTACCATTTCTTTATGGTAAAAAGTTTTAAAATCCTTTCTTCTAGCTTTTCAAACTTTGTGATACATGCTTGTTATCTATAGGCACTGCTCTAGGCAATAGCATATCAGAACCGTATTAATTCCTACAGAACTGAAGTTTAACAATCATTGATAGATTTCTCACATGTAAGATATTTTTATGCCTAAAGCAGTTATTAGATTCTATTATATCCACATAATTCAGTCCTTAATGAATGTTCACTCTTAGAAAGATTCTCCAGACCTGGAATCTAAGCATGTTCTTTCTCTATGCCTTTCATCTAGTGCTGGTGTATGAGAGTATTCTCCATAAATATCCAGCTTTTATTTTTTAATATTGTAAGTACCATTAAAAGAGATAATGCATGTGAAGAGCTTAGCCTAATAATTGGCATAAAGGAACCACTCAATACCTTTTGCTCTTTTTGTGGAGATTATTTATGGAATTGAATGAATTTAGATGGCAGTATATGATGCATTTACATATAATCTTCCTTCATTGATACTTGAAAATATGCCATGAGACAGAGATGGCAAGAATGTTATAACCACCATATATATATAGGGACTGACTATCTCAGAAGCTAGGAGGCCTGCAAAAATTCATATAACCACTTAAATGACACTTACTAGGACTTGACCCAGGTTTTCTGACTCTGTCTGTGCATTTATATTCTAATTTTGTCCTAAACCGTTTTACCTTTTAAATTATAAGCTCTATAAATATTAACTGCCCATTAGCCATATAATTGTAAAAATATCTCAATAGAAGCTAACAATTTACATGAATAATATTATTGATAGAAATAGTAATATTACACAGATTATTTCCTTCTTTGCCTGTTCTTCTGTATATTTGCCAAAAAAGTAAATAAGCCAAAAGCAAAGAGGCAAAATATAAATTGGCATTTCATTGGTAGTCCCATTGTTTAGGACAAGGAGACCATAGCTAGGGTAGCAGGCTCCAAGTGGTAGCTATACATGCAAGTTGTCATTGAATATAAACCATATACACCATTTCTTATATATTGGATATACATATTTCAACTCATGGAAACTTAACCTTTCTGTTCTTCCATTGAGACTGGTAATTGACACTTTCCCATCTTAATAACTAGTGCCTGTCACTCTGATCTTTCCATGATTTTCTCCATTTTGGCTATTTATTTTCTATGCCTAATTTTAGTGCTAAAGGCACTGTAAGGTATAATTTTATAACCTTCAGTTATTACCTAGCTAATAGAATGTTTAAAAGTGGGTTGTTTGAAAGCCTAGGCAAATTCATGTGTCTTGCTTTCCACTGGTTTAGCTTCATGGGGTGTTAATGTTAAAGTTGATGTTTGGGTTGTTGGTCTTGGGATGTTGACAACCTTTATCTCATTTCAAAACTTTATAATTATAAAAGGAACAATTTTAAAAAGGTGTTGATGAGCCCAGTTTGTCACTGAACACCTTTGATCCCAGCACTCAGGAGTCGGGTGGATCTCTGTGTTTGAGGCCAGCCTGGTCTACAGAGCAAGTTCTAGGACAGCCAGGGTTGCATAGAGAAACTCTGTATCAAAAAAGTTAATATAAACATAATGAAAAGTTACATGTTATGAAATAGCTCTAGTAATTTAGATTACTATCTAATTAAGATACTACAAATTAAGATTCTATCAAAACCATACTTTTCATTTATTTTCTGTTCCTTCCTGCCAACTAGAATAGAAAGAACTCATTCTGTATCTTTCCTGGAAGAAGCACTTAGTTCTCCCAGGGTAGGGTACAATGAATCATTCTTATGCTTCTAATTGATAAATATCTTGAAGCTGTGTCTAAGACATCTCCTTACAGTTGTGTTATTATCTTACCCTTCTTTTTCTTTTTCTCTTTTCTTCCTTTTCTTTTTTTCATTTTTTTGTGATAGGGTTTCTTCACCCTCAAGTATTTTCTTTAGTTTTTAGGTTTATTGTATGTATAAACATGTTTTGCCTGCATGTATGTATGTATGTGCACTGTGTACTTGCCAGGTGCCTGAGGAGGTGAGAAGAAGGTGTCAGAGCTGGAGTGACAGAAAGTTCTGAGCCACCATGTGGGTGCTTCTACTTGATTATTTCTTTCTGTGACTTATTGCACTTGCGGGATATGGAGAAAAATGTTGAGTAGAAGTTCTTCGCATGTACATATTGTGTCTTCTTGATTTTAGAGGAAAGCTGTTAGTTGTTAGCTATGATGTTATGGTACTTCTCAGTTGGGTTTTTTGTTTATAGTTTTTTACTTGTTCAATTCTTTTTTACATTAAATTTTGTACTCCTTTTACCTATCGACCACAATTCCCCCTTTCCTCCCCTCCCCTGGCCTACCCATTTTCCCCATCCTCCATCCACTACTCAGAGAGGGTAATGCCTCCTATGAGGAGTAAACTAAGCTTGGCATATCTAGCTCAGGAAGGACCAAGTTTTTCGACCCTTCATCAAGACTGAGCAAGATATCCCACCATAGGGAATAGGCTCCAAAAATACCAATTCATGCACTGGATAGATCCTGGTTCCACTGCCAGGGGCCCCACAAAAGACCAAGTCACACAACTGTCACTCCATTCAGAGGGCCTAGTTAAGTCATGTGCAGGCTCCCCAGCTGTCAGTCCAGAGTCAGTGAGCTCCCACTAACTGGGGTCCGCTGTCTCTGTGGTTTTCCCCATAATGATCTTGACCCCCNATAATCCCTCCTCCCTCGTCAGTTGGACCCAGTGGAGCTTGGCCCAGTGTTTGACTGTAGATCTTTGCATCTGCTTCCATAAGTTACTGGATGAAGGTTCAATGCTGACAATTCGGGTAGTGACCAATCTGATTACAGGAGAAAGCCAGTTCAGGCACCCTCTCCACTACTGCTAGTAGTCTTATCTGGGGCCATCCTTGTGGGTTCCTGGGAATTTCCCTAGCCCCAGGTTTCTCCATAATCCTATAATATCTACCTCTATCAAGATGTTTTTCCATTTCTCTCTCTATCTACCCCTCCTCCAACTCAACCATCTCATTCCCTCATGTCTATTTATATATTTCCCTTTCCTAGGGTGATCTATGCATGTCCCTCTTAGGATCCTCCTTGATACCTAGCTTCTCTGGGGCTGTGGATTGCAGCCTGGTTATCCTTTGCTTTACATTTAATATCCACTTAGGAGTGAGTACATACTGTGTTTGTTTTTCTGTGTCTGAGTTACCTCACTCAGGATGATTTTTTTTTCTAGTTCCATTCATTTGCCTGCAAATTTCATGATGTTATTTTTTTTAACCGCTGAATGATACTCTGTTGTATAAATATACCACATTTTCTTTATCCATTCTTCAGTTTGGGACATCTAGGTTGTTTTCAGATTCTATTACGAATAATGCTGCTATGAACATAATTGAGCAAATGTCTTTATGGTATAATTGAGCATCCTTTGGCTATATGCTCAAGAATGGTATTGCTGGATCTTGAGGTAGATTGATGCCCAGTTTTCTAAGAAATTGCTCATTAAGATTTTAGTAATTTGTTTTATTCCTTAATCCCAGCTCGATATTGGGCTTTCCTCATGCTTTCTTATAAATGTTAAGATGATCTTTCTTTCCAAGTCTATTAATATGGCGACATTTTTAAAAATTAGATTTTCATTGCTAAGGCTACTTTTACTGGGAGAGATTGGTCATACTATACTACTGCTTTTTTACATTGTTAAATTTGCTATGTTAAGACTTATTTGTATATTTATGATCTTAATGAATTTGTTTTTATTATTTCTTTATGAGCCATTGTCTCTCTATGTAGTTCAAGCTTACCTAAAACTCACAGTTCTCTGACCTCAACTTCCTGGGCATGAATATTAAGATGACAGTCATGTACCACCGTGATGGGCATGTCTTAATGGATTTTAATGTTATATTTTTTCAGTTATATTTGTCTGGTTTAAGTGTTAAGGTAATGACTGGGGCTAGATAAGGCCCTATATACCTGTGATACTATCATACAGGAAACAGAGGCTGGAGAATTATGAGTTCAGGCCAACCTCACTCATGTAAGTAGTTGGAGACCTAGGCTACATGACACACTTTCACAGAAAAAAAAGACAATAAAGAAAAGAACTAGCAAACCAAACACAATGCTATAGATAGCATGTGTAAAATCCAAGAATGCTATAGATAACATGTGTAAAATTCAGGAATCCTATAGATATCATGTATAAAATCCAGGAATGTTATAGATAACATGTGCAAAATCCAAGAATGCTATAGATAACATGTGTAAAATTCAGGAATGCTATAGATAGCATGTATAAAATTCAGAAATGCTATAGAGAGGATGACTAAAATCCAGGAATGCTATAGATAAGATGGGTAAAATCCAGGAATGCTATAGATAGCATGTATAAAATCCAGGAATGCTATAGATAACATGGGTAAAATCCAGGAATGCTATAGATAGCATGTATAAAATCCAAGAATGCTATAGATAACATGTATAAAATCCAGGAATGCTATAGATAGCATTTATAAAATCGAGGAATGCTATAGATAACATGTGTAAAACCCAGGAATCGTATAGATAGCATGTATAAAATCCAGGAATGCTATAGATAACATGGGTAAAATCCAGGAATGCTATAGATAACATTGGTAAAATCCAGAAATGCTATAGATAGCATGTATAAAATCATGGAATGCTAAAGATAACATGTATAAAATCCAAGAAGGCTGTGGATAACATGTATAAAATCCAGGAATGCTATTGATAGCATCTATAAAATCCAGGAATGCAATAGATAACATGTGTAAAATCCAGGAATGCTATAGATAACATGTATAAAATCCAAGACTGCTATAGATAGCATGTATAAAATCCAATACTGCTATAGATAGCATGTATAAAATCCTGGAATGGTATAGATATCATGTATAAAATCCAGGAATGCTATAGATAGCATGTGTAAAATCCAGGAATGCTATAGATAACATGTGTAAAAGCCAGGAATGCAATAGACAACATGTGTAAAATCCAGGAATGCTATAGATAGCATGTATAAAATCCTGGAATGGTATAGATATCATGTATAAAATCCAGGAATGCTATAGATAGCATGTGTAAAATCCAGGAATGCTATAGATAACATGTGTAAAAGCCAGGAATGCAATAGACAACATGTGTAAAATCCAGGAATGCTATAGATAGCATGTGTAAAATTCAGGAATGCTATAGATAGCATGTATATAATCCAAGAATGCTACAGATAGCATGTATAAAATTCAGGAATGCTATATATAGCATGTGTAAAACCCAGGAATGCTATAGATAGCATGTATAAAATTCAGGTATCCTATAGATAGCATGTATAAAATCCAGGAATACTATAGATAGCATGTATGAAATCCAGGAATGCTATAGATAAGATGTGTAAAATCCAGGAATGCTATAGATAGCATGTGTAAAATTCAGGAATGCTATAAATAGCATGTGTAAAATTCAGGAATGCTATAGATAGCATGTGTAAAATCCAGGAATGTTATAGACAGCATGTATAAAATCCAGGAATCCTATAGATAGCATGTATAAAATCCAAGAATGCTACAGATAACATGTACAAAATCCAGGAATGATACAGATAGCATGTATAAAATCCAACAATTCGTGCCTGGCACTGTACCCCAACATGGAGATTTTTAGTCATAAAACTCATGTTTTGACTACATTTTTATGCAACTCTGCTTTTAGAATAGAAAAAATTATTTTGTATTCTCATTTAATTGATGCCTATGCCACAAAATGACTCACATTATCCCTGCTAATAGTCTCTGCTCTTAAATCTGTTTTGTCTGACACTATATTTATGCCAGCTGTATTTTAGTTTTTGTCAACTCAGTATATTTTACCATCTTCTTACTTCTTATTTTATAAATTGGAACATACAGTGAAAGTGATATTTACTTGGGTATAATCCAAGTATGTGCATTGCAAATATGTCATTTCACTTAATCATCATAAATATGAAATGGAATTATTACATGACTCCAACTTCCTTCTTATTACCTCTTGGTATTCCCTTCTCTTAAATCTTGGGAACGGCAATCTATTTTCTGTTACATTGTTTCTGTTATTTTAAAAAAAAAAACTCCAAAGTATCATATAACCTATAAGATATTGAGATTAGTTTCTTTTACATAATCCAGTCTTTTAGATCCATTCACTTTGCTGTTTATGCTTAGTCTGCCCCCTTTTAATTGTTAAACAGTGTTTCACAGTGTGACTCTGTGGTCTTTCTTGGCTATACTTCATGTTAACCATCTTTCCAATACTTTCCACTCACCAGGGCTCTCTTCTTGATCTAAAAGCTGAGGCTTCAATCCCTGCTGTGCTATATACATACCAGAACTACACCCATGTCTTGATCCAGATATAGAGAAATAAAAAGTGAGCACGTACCACATGGGCTATCATGCATCCATCCTATGCTAGGTGGCTATTTGCAAAAAGCATGACAGCCCAAGTTTTGTTAACCTTGGTCTGCTGACAGGTGGGGTGGGGGAAGGAGTGCATGAGAAGGAATCTCTTCAAAGGTATCTCCCTGGTAGCTTGCCCTATAAACTTAATTGTCTTGGTCTTTTCAAACTGAATTTTGCTTGAGTTCCCATTGTACCTCTTTCCACACTGTGTATTGTGACAATTATAACTTCATCTATTTTTCTCATCTTTCAGAAATGCTGCTCTTTTCTTCTTAAAAACCATATTTTTGCATGTTTTTTCTTGTTTTTAAGGTATTTCAGGAGGCAGAATGAAGAAAAAAATCTGCTGTTTTCTTTACCTTCGCTAGAAACAAAATTTTATTAGCTATATTTAAATGGTAAATCTTGAGACACAGAGCAAAATTGCCTAATTGTTTTTATGGAGATTTGATTGGTGATAGCCTTATAAAGGAGGTCAAATTTGTATTATGCTTTGGAGGTGGGAGGACATCAATGTGAAAAGGAACGGCATAAATAAAAAGTAATAGAAAAGGAGTAAGTCTGGGTTGAATAACCTAATATGATGGGTTACAGTACACAGGGTCATAAAACTTATGGGTGTAGAGTTGGGTTAGAGCCACATTTGAGAAGTCTTTGAAAAGTAGGAGTTATGATACAGCACGATAGGGAGCTATTAGATACATAATGATAACAGATTTTCATATTAATGTAAAATTTCATGTCCAGTCTATATATCTCTTTCCCCTGAATCAAATGAAGAGAAGCCACATTAAAAACAAAGCTCATATTATTTTGATCAAATACATGCTGCCTACTTAATAATTAAACCCATGACTTGACCTTTCTTCTTAAATACTTGAAAGCTTCCACCCTTGTTTTTCACATCCTGTTTTCTGTTGGTAATTTTTTTATTGTTCTTGTCAAGATGAGTTTCCTGTTTCTGCTCATTGTTTTTGCAAGATTATAGTCATCACATTAGTTATAATATACTACTACTAAATTCTTTCCAATGCAGAGGTTGGTGGAAATATTTACTTGTCTCATTATTTCTAATACATATCATACATCATAGTTTCTTTTTTATTTTTTAATTTTTTGGTATTTTGAGATAGTTTTTTTTCTGTTACTTTGGAGCCTGTCCTGGAACTAGCTCTTGTAGACCAGGCTGGCCTCA
>LOEQ01005155.1:61344-81308 GCA_001685075.1 Bramus lutescens
TCTATCTATCTATCTATCTATCTATCTATCTATCTATCTATCTATCTATCTATCTTCATCATAATCATCATCTATCCATTTGGTTGTTTTGAGACAGGGTCCTTCTGAGTTGCCTTGGCTGTCCTGGAACTCACTTTGTAGTCCAGGCCAGCCTTGAACTCACAGAGATCTATTTGCCTAATGCCTCCCCAGTGCTGGTATTAAAGGCGTGTGCCACCAATGCCCAACTAAACCAACTGTATTTAGTGTTAGTATATTTCTATCAGATTACTGCAGAAGAACGTTTTAAGTTTACTCTATTTAAAAACAGTCTTATTTAAAGATGGGGTGATAGTCGTTTTTTATGTTTACACCTTTCCAGTAATTCAGAAGTTGTTTCTTTAATTGTTTGAAATCCTTGCTATAACTAAGGCTTTTAACCTTGAGATGCCTTCATTACCACGAACAGTTTATATTGTCTTCAGGATTGTATTCTTTGCTATTAGTATCTTCAGCAGAGACCCTGCACCATATCCAGTGAGGGGGCTTGATAGGAGCAATGTTTCCTTGTGCTCCGTGCCATTCTTCTGCCCCTGCATTGCAGATATCCTCTTCTGCGACCTTCTAGGAGATTCATCTTTTTCAGAGCATCATTCTACTTTGTTCATGCTTCATCTCATGCTTCATCTTGCTTACTGAGAATGTGTCTGTGTTCTTTTATGGTGGCAATCTCCTCTCTCATGGTCTTTGAATTACTTTTTAGAAAACTGGTAGATGGTTAGTGCCAGGATCTTTTTTTTTTTTCTGACTCTTTGTTTCTTAGTTAAACCACTCTTCACCTTTGAGCTCTTTCTCCCTTCCTTCTCAGCAAGTGAAACTGAAAAAGGCACTAGGTACCTTTTCTACTTAGAACTTCAAGTCTCAACATACTATGACTATTTCACATAGGAGGACTTGTTTTTTAGTTATTCCATGAGCTAAATTATTATTTGTAATTTCTTAAGATTATCCTATGTCTTAAAAACTGCTGAAAACAAATGATTTGGAGGAAATAGGCTTCACGTTTTTAATGACACACTGAAATATTAGCTAAAATAACTGAAGTGTCAATTGAGTTGAAACCTTGAAAAAGAAACATTGCTTTTAATTCTTAACTATGTGTGTGGATGAAGAACAGTGGCTAGTAAAGTGTCAATTGGCAAAATTAGATCCAGAAAGAATTTATGTATTAGTTTTGAATAATAGCTTTAAATATGATAGCAAAGTCATTTTTTCATGTTAGTTAGAATTCCACTTCTGTGTAACAGAGCCTGAGGCTCAGTAGTAGAAAGTCAGTCTTCTGTCCAACTTCATTGTCATTTATAATGATGGCTTTTCCCTTGGGCTAATAATTAGTATTTTATTTTATTGGTTTTTTGAAACATGGTTTCTCTGTAGCTTTGGAGCCTGTCGTGGAACTAGCTCCTGTAGACGTCCGACCGGAACTTGAGTGTCTCCAGACGGACGGAGACGGAGGGTAGTGCTGGAATTAAAGTCATGTGCCACCACTGCTCAGCTAGTATTGTATTTTATAGGATCCAGCAATTTTGTTAGTGCTGTATCATTTTCTTGGTTGTCATTGGAAAGAGAACTATTAAATGAACACAAAATACTGATGATTAACGCTGTTAATCAGAATAGATAAACTTATTTATAAAATTAAAAAAATACTTTCACATGTTATGGATGTAATGTTTTTAGTTGCATACTTGAAAAAATTACATTAGGTCTTTTAAGTCTACATCCTGTGCCAGATCTCTGGCACCTTCACATTCTCTAGAGTCCCTTTCTCTTCTTTTATTTCTATCACTGAAAAATAAAAGTAACTGGCTGGAGAGATGGCTCAGTGGTTAAGAGCCCCAGATGCTCTTCCAGACAAGTCAGGTTTGGGTCTCAGCACCACATGGTGGCTCACAAGCACCTGTAACTCCAGTCCCAGGGGCTCTGCTGCCCTCTTCTAACCTCAGCAGGACCCAGGCGTGCATTCAGTGCATATGCATAGATTCAGGCAGAACACACACATACACACACAATTAATGAGAAAAAGATAAATTACATTAGTTTTTTTGTTCGTATGACATTATAACATTATGGTATTTTGTAGCCATTCCCCAGTTTACAAACTGACTTAGATCAAGATTTTCATTCATTATTTTTTCAGTTTGAAGTATTTGTCATCTACTGTTTACTCTGCAAAATGATTATTATGAAGAATAGCAGGCTTGTCCAAAAAACAAATTAATATTAGGTTACTAAAATAGCATACTTGAAAATGAAAAGAAAATATTACAACATATACACATATATATGTGTGCATATATGTTATATTATTTTATTATATACATTATATTATATGCCACATATGTTAAGTATTATATTAAGAATAAGCAATATGCAATAATAAGAGAAAATTTGTTTTCTTTATTTTACATAAGCATATTAAGTACAGTATTTCTAAATTTTAACTTCTACATATAAATGGACAGATATTTGTCTTTTTTGTTTTGTTTCACTTTGCACGATATCCTCCAATATCATTCATTTTCCTGAAAATGACATATTTCATTGTACCACACTTTATCTGTTCATCTATTGTTGTACATCCAGGCTGATTTCCTGCCATGGCTTTTGTGCATGGCGTTGTAGTAAAACATGGATGAACATACGTCTCTGTGCTAAGTGACATAGATTGCCTTGGGTATATACCTGGGATTGGCATAGCGGGGTCATGTGGTAGAAAGCTCTATCTTTAGTTTTTGAAGAGCTTCCACACTGACTTCTGTGGTGGTGGGGCTAGTTAGTGTACATCCCCACCAATAGTGTGTGAGTTCCTAACCAACATCTGTTGTCATTTGTTTTCCTGATGATTGCTATGCTGTTTGCGGTGAGAAAGAATCTCAGTAGCTTTGTTACTAAACTTGGGGGTCACAACTTGTGCCCAAAGCCAAGTCTGCCCACAGGTCCGCAATAGTCATTTTAAAGGGAAAGCAGAGAAAGGAGATTTATTCAATGTAGCCGAATTGGGAAAGGAGTAAGGAGATTCATCAAGTCCCTCCACCATTTTGGGGTTTGAAAGTCAGATTAAAGTTTAAATAGAGGACACATTTAAGTAGTCCCAATTGACCCCACCCAGCTTCAAGCCAAGGTTTTCATCCCTGCTGCAGTCTCCTACTGTAAGGTGGCCTGGCAAGTTGTTGGAACTGTGGGAAATTTCTTTTCTAGATTTAAATTTCCCTCTGGCTGGCCTTTCTTTTCTCCCAGCATGAGATTCCTGAGGAAATTTCAATGACTTTGGTGTCTGTTGTCCAGTAATCTGGTAGCTTGAAAGACACAAGTGTCTCTTTGGAGCATCCTGATTTCTCCTGGCCTCTTACGGTTTGATTTGCATTTTCCCCATGGCTAAGAATGTTGAATGTTGTTTGATACATTTATTGATCATGGCTAAGAATTTTGAACATTGCTTGATATATTTATTGATCTTCAGGTCTTTTGTTTTTCAAAGATTTATTTATTATGTATACAGTGTTCTCCCTGCACGTATGCCTGCAGGCCAGAAGAGGGCACCAGATCTCATTATATATAGATGGTTGTGAGCCACCATGTGGTTGCTGGGAATTGAACTCAAGACCTCTAGAAGAAGAGCCAGTGCTCTTAACCTCTGAGCTATCTCTCCAGCCCCTGATCTTCGGGTCTTTTATCTATAATTGGATTGGTTCTCTTAATAGTTTTACGTGTATCTTTATTATCCCTTTGTTCCTATCCAAAAGTTCTTTAACTTGTGTCTTGTGTCTTGCAAGGGAAACCTAGCAGGAAATTAATTTTACATCTTCTGTTCCCGTATTAGCTTCTTTGATTACATATGCTTTCATTTTTCAAGTTGGTTGAACTTGCCTTTGGGTTGTGTTTCTAACACACTAGAAAGCACCTATAAGAATTTCAAATATGGAATGGGTTTTGTAGAAGAAGCTGAAGTGATAGAATTTGTATTTATAAAGGACTTACTAATAAATTTGCTTAGGAAACATAAGTCACACAAGTGGAATTTAGCTAAATGAGCACTGCCTCCAGAACACCCCAAAGATAAGTTAGCATGCTTACTGGGCCTATTTGGGTTACACAAAATTTAGGGTGCTAGGGTGTAAATGTTTACTCATCAGGATTGAACAGCCATCAGGCTCTGATTCTCATAACAAAGGAGACAGCACTGACTTAAAACCAGCCACCAGCCACTGATTCTATACCAAAGAAGATGCAGCTGAGGATGGGAGGCAGATCTGCCATTAATCTCCTGTGCTCTTATCAGGATAATGTAATTCTCTCAGGTTCCCCAGTAACAACTATTTGAGAAAGAACAACGCAATATGCAGTATCTTTGCTGTGTAAATCTCCCATCTGCATAAGTGGCCAGACTTCAGTCTCCTGTCTTTGTTTAAATTGTTTGAAATGTAACCTGGGGTCAGGACCCAAAAGAGATTTAAGGATGACAGCAGCATATAGAAAATGCATCAACCTAAGGTAGATCTGACCTAGTGATACCTTTTGGGTGTCGACTCTTATTTGGGCATTAGCTAAAGAGCTTTACTTCATTTCTAATAATCTGGAGTGATTGCTTACTGAGAAGTAGTATTGTTTCTGTAACATGGGCGAGGCATAGTTGAGATTTTCAGATTCTTTTAGTCTCTACTTTTTCCCTTAAGAATGTAAAGGCAGGTGTTCATTTGCTTAATCTGTACCAGGATCTCTTCGTTTATAACACTGCTGCTTTAATAAACTAATATCACAGGTTTCTAATCAAATGTGCCCTGGAATTGTCAGATTAATGAAGGTGTTGGGTGTAGCCAGAATCGTTTGAATCCGCAGCAGCAGCAAGGACTACCATGTTAATACTAATACAACTAGCAAAATTACAATATGGGAACTGTTTTGAGGATGGTTTGAAGGTTTCATTGTATGAAAATAACTTATACTCATATAGGCCAAGGAAATAGAAGTAGAAATTTAAAGAACAATTTGAGATGAGCCTAGATGTGTTTGAGGAATTGTTTCTTGTTTTGCTGTTCAGTCCTTTTAAAAGATAGATTTAGATGCTCTAAAGAGAAACTAGAGTATGTGCCGCCCCTTTAAATGAAGCAATACTATCTGGATTAGTTTGTTGTAAGTCGTTTTCATGTGTAACTGCTTGGAATTTTTGTCCACATTTTTTGGATGAAATTTGATAACTTAGGATGAAATTTGAGTTATTTCTACTTAAAGAACTATTAAAAGAAGCTTTAAGTATTATTTAAAGTGCACGGTATTCTATCATATATGTAAGTTACATTATATGTTACAGCTTGTATCCATTTCTAAAATACTAACCCGATTTAAACATCTGGAGATTTTCTACCTGTGGCACTACTAAGAATCAGGACTGAGAAGTGGGTCAAAGCAAGCAAGAATAAACTAATTCTGAATTGTATCACAACTATTCACTCTTTGCCATCAGTTTTAATCTGTATATATTGTTAACTGTTCGATATTTCAACTTTTTTAATTTAATTTTTTTAAAGAAAACAAACTATCTTTTTTTCATTTTACATACCAATCCCAGTTCCCACTCCCTTCCCTCTCCAGAACTTAAGGGAATGGGATAGTTGACATTGAAGGACAGAGATGGAGAGCAAGGAACTCTTATCTTGACTGAGGGAGCCATTATAGGGTTAGCAGAAACCTGGCTCTAGAAAAATTCCCAGGAATCCACAAGGATGACCTCAGCTAAGACCCTAAGCAATAGAGGAGAGGGTGCCTGAAGTGGCCTTGCCCTGTAGTCAGACTCATGAATATCTTAAATATCACCATAAAACTTTCGTCCAGCAACTGATGGAAGCAGAGGCAGAAATCCACAGGAGAGCACTGGACTGAGCTCCCAACGTGCAGTTGAAGAGTGGGAGAAATGAAAATATAAACAAAGAGGTCAAGACTATGATGGGAACACCCACTGAGACAGTTTTTCTGAGCTAAGGGGAGCTCACCAACTCTAGCCAGACAGGGAAGAGATCAGCATAGGTCCAAATTAGACCCTCTGAATATGGGTGACAGTTGTATGGCTGGGGCAGACTGAGGAGCCACTGGCATTGGCACCAGAATTTATCCTTACTGCTTATAGGGAACCCATTCTCTTTGGAGGGATAACTTTCTCAGCCTGGGTATAGTAGGGAGGGCCTTGGACCTTCCACAAAGCAATGTGCCTTAACCTCTCTGAGGAGTGGATGGGAGGGAGGTTCGGGGGGTATGTGGAGAGATTTCAACTTTTATCCCTATATTCTGCACATATTTGATAAAAATTGTTTCTTAATACATGTTTCCCCTGTGTCCCACTTATAATGAATAAGGTTCTAGGAATTTTCTGTCCTAACAGAAAATTGTGTTATTGCATCTTGAATATTTGTAATACTGATTTTACTGGGTCTTTACATTGTGTGTGCCCACAGTGTGGTGCCTGTTGTATAGAAGCTGTAGAAAATAGTCCTTTGATAAAGATGATGACAATTCAAAAGTTTGTAAAAATTTCTCTGGCATTATTTCAAAGGTAGGAACTATTTGTATTTGATTAGGTTTTCTGCTCAAGTCTTTTCCAGTCCTGTGGGTTACTGATATCTAGAAGGCTTTCTCTCAATGCCCCTAAGGAAAAGGTAGATTTCTTTTCTCCTGTTAGTTTAGTAATTTTTTTTCTCATTGGGTATTATTGAAGATGGAGGGGGCAGGGCAGTAGGAAAAGAATTAAATGTCCTAATCTTGTTTATTATTATTATTATTATTATTAATGAGATAAGGTCTCGTTCTGTAGCCCATGGCAATCCTCCTGCTAGTCCACAGAGACCCATGTAATAGGATTGTAGTTGAACACCAGCATCCTAGACTCCACTAAACATTTATGTAGCTTGTTTTTTTCTGTCTCTATTGTTGGACTATTTTACCTTCTATTTAAATTCTTTCATTTTGATTTTTTATGGGGAGATAGGGAATCTCATTTTGTAGCTCAAGTTTGCCATGAGTTTGTGAGCCACGTCTGCTTTCCAAATGCTGGAATCACAAGCACATACCACCACGCTTGCCACATGCTCTAATTTTAGATTTAGTTGGGTAACTAATTGCTGGTGGTCTTGTTTTAACATCTTAAAGACCCATTTTTGTTGCTTTTACTAGTGGTCATATCAATAATGATAGAAATGTTCATTTTTGAGAATTTTGTTCTATCATTACTTTTAATTTTTGCTTATCCCTACTGGTAAATATTTGCAAAAGCACAAATTACCTTAATTTCTTACTTGCCTTAGGAAGCAGATTCATCACTTTAAACAGTAATGCCTTCCACCTAGTACCATTTGGATAGTCAAATATGGAATACTACTCTACTCAATGGTATTTAAGGATTTTATGACACATCAGCCTTCCACTTCTACAATAGTATTAAAATATATTTTATATTAGAAATCAAAGGTATTGGTACATTGTTAAACTGTGCATTTCTAGAACACCAGGATTTATTTTCATTATTTTGTGTTGGTTTATTTTAAATACATAACTACCAAATAAAATAAGCAATTAGATATTTTGATGATTTTTATGCCAATCAGTTTTCTTAGGGCAAACATTGCCATCAGCTCTCTGCCAACTTCCAAGCCTTCCAGGCTGGAAGGCCATGCTCACATGGAAAACCCTGGTAAAACCCAAGCTTCTGTTAAACCCCACGAGCCACAAAAAAGATTCCTGGAAAGAAAACAGGTGGACATGGGTGTAAAAAAGATGAGAAAGTGTGGAGTGAAATTTATCAGTGTGAATTGTATACATGTACTAAATTGGGTACCAACAAATTTTAATTTCATTAAGTTACTAAACAAAATAGAACAAATAACTTGACTATAATTGAATAACACGGTTTTCCTAAAATTTCTACCTAGCAGTAATTTCATCAGCATTTGGGAGGATACTTTTTTGAGGAAGAAAAACTTAATTATTTTGGACATAGTCAATGTGCAGTGTTTCTTAGGTTAACTAATCAGTTTCGCTTAGTAAACTTTTTGCTGAATCAGGTGAAGGTTTGTTTGGACCTTCACATCTTTATTCACTTCAATGAGAATCTTTATTTGCTTCTCTATGGACTCGACAAAACACTCTTCCTCTGAAACAAGAGTTTCTATGATCAAAGTGTAGCTGTCTAGAAAGCAGCCATGTTTTTAATTTTCCTATTGGATTTCTAGGTTAACTTGGATAACTGTGTTGAAGTTGGACGCATTGCCAACACCTACCATCTGACAGAAGTGGATAAATATGTCAACACCTTCGTCTTGAAGAATTTTCCTGCATTGCTGAGCACTGGGGAGTTCCTGAAACTCCCCTTTGAGCGTCTTGCCTTTGTGCTTTCCAGCAACAGCCTTAAGCACTGCTCTGAACTAGAGCTCTTCAAAGCTACCTGTCGCTGGCTTCGCCTGGAAGAGCCCAGAATGGACTGTGCCGCCAAGTTGATGAAGAACATACGATTTCCGCTGATGACACCACAGGAGCTCATTAATTATGTGCAAACGGTAGATTTCATGAGAACTGACAATACTTGTGTCAACTTGCTTCTGGAAGCCAGCAATTACCAAATGATGCCATTTATGCAGCCAGTTATGCAGTCAGACAGGACTGCCATTCGGTCTGACACCACTCATTTGGTCACACTTGGTGGAGTCCTGAGACAGCAACTGGTTGTCAGTAAGGAATTGCGCATGTATGATGAAAAGACCCATGAGTGGAAATCTCTAGCCCCCATGGATGCCCCAAGATACCAGCATGGCATTGCTGTCATTGGCAATTTTCTCTATGTTGTTGGCGGGCAGAGCAATTATGACACAAAAGGAAAAACGGCTGTTGATACAGTGTTTAGATTTGATCCTCGCTACAATAAATGGATACAAGTTGCATCTTTAAATGAGAAGCGCACCTTCTTCCACCTAAGTGCTCTCAAAGGATTTCTGTATGCAGTTGGAGGGCGAAACGCTGCTGGGGAATTGCGTAAGTCTGCCTACTTGTTGTTTTTAAATTTCTTTTATCTATTGATTTTTATTGAGCTCTACATTTTTCTCTGCTCCCCTCCCTGCCTTCCCCTCCCCACTTCAGCCCTCCTCCAAGATTCCCATGCTCCCAATTTACTCAGGAGATCTTGTCATTTTCTACTTATACATAGAATAAATTTTTTCCTTTACCCAGAAATTTGTTTCAGATCACAAAATAAATAGTTCTAGAAATTTAAAGACAAAAATATATCCAGGGTTGCATTTGTAAACTATTTTTTTCTAAGAAAATATCAGATATCATCTATATATCTTATTTCAGCACATACTGTTGGCCAAGGTCAAAATTATATCTAATATGTAGTTTGCTGTATTGCAACAACTATAACACACATGCAGACACACACACACACAAACACACAGAGTTTTCATATTGAAAGGTCAATTGGAATGTATATTCAATTAATTTATATTCTAATAGCGCCTAGGCAGAAGTTTGGCCTAATTCTTCATTCTCCACCTTTAAAAGCCCATAAGCTATGGCACTTACCAGGTCAAGTTCGTTTACTGAGGCCTGGCTCTTATTTCTTCATTTCCGGAACTGATACCTAGTAGAGGTCACATAGTAAGATGATATTCTTCTCAGAGTAAATATGAACAGTTCATTTAGTATTAGGCAAAATTGATTAACTTTGATAATTAAGATCTGTGACCGCTAGTTTCCATTGTACATTTCTTCTGTCTTCCTAACTTCACATTGGTTACGAGTCTATTTTAACAGAAATATTTTGGCTAAATAAATTAACCCCATAAGGTATATTTTTCTTATTTTGTATTAAATGTAAATAATACAATTTTTCCTATAGTGAATGCCAGGGATACCACATTTTCTATCTGTCAGTACTGTTATTGTTTAATCTTTTTTTATTTTCTAACAATATGTATTTTTAAAGTGTCTACAAAGAGTTTTTGTTCGTTTAAAGTTGTTTGGTGGGTTTTATTTGTTAGTTGTTGTTGCTGCTGCCCCAGTGTGGGATCTCAAACTCAGAGTATTGTATATGGTAGCCAAGCACTGTACTACTGTGAGGTATAGTCCTTTGATTTTCCATAGAGTCCTTGAGGTATCCCAAGCTCCATATTGTTTGTCATGGCTTTAAATACTTATCAGAATCTTTTTTCCTAGTATTGTAAGAAATAAAAGAGACTTTAGTAGTCTGTAGAATAAGCTATTTATTGGAGAGAGTAACTACTCTCTTCTATACTGTCCTATGTATTGAGCACTTTCGTATTAGTGGCATGGCTTAATGTTACTGAGCTTTATTCTCTGATTTCTCTCCTTTGGAGTTATGATAGTTTTCCTAGGACCAAGCTCTATAGATTTGGGAGGGCCTAGATAGCATGATTATTAACTGTGCTGGTTTCCCAATTTATTTCATTTGTCAGCCTTCTAAAAGCATGAGCCCCTCATGCCCTTAGTATAGAACTGTCAAGTCAGGTCTCCGTAGTTTAACCACACACCTTATCTTCATTGTAGTGTTGTAAGTTTATGCGATCTGAAAATGTCTGGACAGTACAAGTGCTGATTTTGTGATTTATTGGAAAAGTAACTACAATAAAGATAGTCTTCAAGAGTTGACAGAACTCTGGATAGCTAACCCTGGCAATTGGTGGTCACTTTGAAAAGTCTATTTGCACATGAGATGGGTCCCTTTCTTAGTACTTTCTTGATAATGTGATCATCCCTGTGAATATGCAGCCACTTAATTTTCATTGCATTGTTCCTAATATTAATTAGAAGTATTCTTCTTATGGGAATTATACTCTGTAACCCAAGGTGTATCATTATGTAAAACTAAGACACTAGAAGCTTCCTTTTTGTCATGCATCCTATGTTCTGTTTCTCTTATGTTGTGCCTGGATAGTAACAAGAAATAAGTGAATGCATTGGGCAAATGGCATATGAATAGACTACCTTGAACATGCTCTGTACCTCTAATTAGAGAAGGTTGCATTTATGTATTTATAAATATATATGTAGACACACACACATATATGAACAGTTAAAGAGATAAAGACCATGAATTGGAAAACGAGATGGGGTGCATGGGATAGGATGGAAGGAAGAAATGGAAGAAAAAAAGATGTAATTATATTTACTTTAAAAAACAATCTTGAAAATAGCCCTGTTGGTATTGCTAGACTATGACAAGGCCAAACGGCACGTACTTGAAATCTTTGCGCTTGAGATGCTGAGGAAGAATGATCCAGAGGTCAAGACCAAACTAGATCACATAGTGAGACCTTGTCTCTTTCTTTGCTTTCTAAACAGTGTTTCTCTGTGTAGCTTTGGAACCTGTCCTGGACTTCCCTTTTGTAGAGCAGGGTGGCCTTGAACTCACAGAGATTTGCCTGCCTCTGCCTTCCAAGTGCTGGGTGCACCAACACACCTGGCTGAGATCCTGTCTTTAAAAAGGTTTCATAAAGCTTAACAGTGGCAAACTTTGTAAGTCATGATAGATAATTCATTTTAATATACTGGGCCTTCTAAATTTCTCTCATGGAATGTGTACGGGCTGGCTAAGGAGAAAATTATCTAAGCCTGTAGTATGCAAGACAAAGACGGTATACCTGCATGCATGATGTATTGCTGGATCATAATTCCTTGAACATTCTGCTTTCCCTGATATTGGTTGCAATAGGAAAGTAGGATCAGTGTATAGGAGCTGCCACTTAAGTGAAAAGGGATTCTTTTATTTCTGTCATCTTTCAGAACAGTCCTTTGGTTCTTCTTTTCCAACCTTTTAAACATCTAATGTCTTATAAGAAATTGGCCTTCCATTGAGGTTTTCTATTTTGAAGATTATAATGGTTCAGATTCTTTCACTTCAATTACATATTTTAAGGAAGATTTCAAATGATGAATTAACAGGAAAACATGTTAAAATTTCAAATAAATATGCAGTAAAATTACTGAAATGTATTCAATGAGCCCCGTATCCTGATTACTGAACAATACCCTCAGGTTCTGGATCCAGAATCTGTTAGGGCTTGCCCTGGATCTTGAGAGAATCATCTCAGAAAATGTGGGTCTCTGAGAGAAAGGAAATAAGCATCCTAATTATAGTTATACACCAGAACCTTAGACCACTGAAGTAGAGTTTCTAGTTTAGGGGTCAGGAAACTTCTGTCAAGTCCCAGAAACACTATTTATAGCATTGTGGGATATTAGTTCTCTGTCACAACTAATGAGCTCCACTCTTGTAGAGCAAAGCAACTGTAGACAATTTATAACCAAATATTTGAACCTCAGTTCCAATAAAACTTTATTTATGACCACCAAAATTGTAATTTCATATCATTTTCATGTTACAAAATAGTCCTTTGGTTCATTTTTCCAATCCTTTAAAACATCTACCTGCTTGCCTGCCTGCCTGCCTGCCTGCCTGCCTGTCTGTCTGTCTGTCTATCTGTCTGTCTGCCTGTCTATCTATCTAGATATCTATTTTTTTTAAGATAGGGTTTCTCATTGTAGCCTTGGCTGTCCTGGAACTAGGTCTGTAGACCAGGCTGGCCTTGAACTCACAGAGATCCACCTGCCTCTGCCTCCTGACTTCTGGGTTTAAAGGCGTGCATCACCACCACCCAGCTCCCAACCTTTAAAACATTTTAAAGTTATTCATATTGCTGCATTGTAGGCCATACAGAAACGGGCAGGGATTGAATTTTGCTGACAACTACCTTGCATTTCCCTGGGTGCTTATGGTTGTAACCATTAATTTATGGTTCAAACCCCTTGCCTTTTACTAACTCTGCCGTCCTCCGCTTGTCAGTCTTATGGGAAGTATCTGCATTTACTTGTTACACAAAAGTGGAAGACAGAAATGAGGACAATGTACATCAGTTTTTGAATCAGCTGCATTTTATTTTCGTAGTGAATACTTATTGATTTTCCTAATAAAAGCAGTTGTACACAGAGGAACTTTAAAGGTTGACAGTAAAGCTAAGAGAACTTAAATATATAAAGGAAATTGATGGCTCAGCTGAAAAAAAAGGAAGTTTCAGGTTGATGGGCAGTTACCCAGTTACTGAGATGAATTTCCATCATGCAGTGAGAGGCTCCTGCATTAGAAACTATGGATGTATTCTTAAAACCCCTATTAGAAAAAATGCAATTAACTTACAGACAGAGGAACTGCATTATCTCATCATGTAAGAGAATATTAACAACCACAGAGATTAGCTATTTATTTTCTAACGCCACCATAAAAAGAATAAGAGGAAAATGACAGAAACTGCATCAAGACAGGTGGAATTAGATATAGGAAAGGGTGGTTATGATGGAGAAGCTTGAAAGTTCAAGGAAAAAAATGTTGCATTGAGAGAAGCATATAGCCAGTCGGGAGAAAGTGATACCTGGAAGTCTTTTTATAATCCCCTGCTAGTCTGTAAGATTAGATGGCTTTCTTGTAGAAATCTGTACATTTATAACTTTTTTATGTTACATGGTGGACAATAGATTAAGTTCCCTTGTGTACATTTAGTGTGTTTGCTTGCCCAGGTGACAGTCACTGTGAAATTAGTTTTTCATATTTTGATGTCTCTTCCTGTATACTATGTCAAAATAGGTACTCAGAGTTGATTTGTTATTCCTTCTTTGTGATTTGTTTTATCCCTTTCTGCATTTTTAGAGCAAAGAAATTTTAGAAATGTCAAATTAAAAAGATACAAACAAATGACAGAAAAGAATCCTTAGTGATTTTTACAGTTCTATGGTGTGTTAAATATTATATCATATAGCCTAATATAGCATGTTTCATATTAACATAGTCTCAAAAATTATAAGAGCCCCTCTGAGGTCTCTCATTGATTTATGCATTTTCAGATATTACTATATTATAATCCTACTAAAAAGGAAAAAAACTGAGATAAAAATCATTGTATCTCTTTTTCTTAACAGCTACAGTCGAATGCTACAATCCAAGAACAAATGAATGGACCTATGTTGCCAAAATGAATGAACCTCACTATGGTCATGCTGGAACCGTGTATGGAGGAGTCATGTATATTTCAGGTAGACAACTATGCAACATAATAATATCTATACTTTTAACTATACTATCTCTCCATATAGTGCCAGTAAAAATAACAATTCTTAGAAAATAGTAGGCAAAAGATAATTAATATTTTAGGAGTAATTTTGTGTGTACATTTGCATGTAAATGCTTTGAGTATTCTGAACACTTATAAGCTATCAGCAAACCAATTCAGCTATACATGTATAATTTATAAGAAACTGGAAAGCATTTAGACTTGCCAGTTCATTTTTTAAAGCCTCAATACTTTGTATTCTAGTAAACATCAATCATTCTCTGTTCATATGTAGTAATTTGTTTTCCTTAATATTTGCCTAAGTCATGTTAGGAAATATTTCATTATGTAATATATAAGCTCTGTTGTGCATAAAACATGCATAATACTCTCTTTTAGTGTAACCCATCACACACACATACAAACATATATGTGTGTATATATGTATATACATGTACATATATATCACATAAACACACAATATTCCCTTAGTATTATAATGGAGTTCTACTGTGGTGCCATTATATGCAGAGATATATTTCTATAAAAATGCTAAAATGGCTCAAGTTTGTTCAGAATTCAATTGACAACTTTCATTCTCAAATAGTTTGTGCTTGAATTGGCCTTTTATAGAATTCAGAAGTATGTTTTAACATAATGATCACCTTTGATATTTACATTTAAGTTTTTAGACAAATTTATCTTCCCCTTCTCTCTTTCTCTCTCTCCCTCCCTTCCTTCCTTCCTTCTCTCCCTCCNTCCCTCCCTTCCTCCCTGCCTCCCTTCCTTTTTTCTTTTCCTTTTTCTTTTCTTTTTTCTTTCTTTCTTCCCTAGTTCAGTCTTCCTCTGACAGCCCGCTCTGCCAGAGAAGCAGTTATGTTCTTAGAAGAACAAAATTAAGGGGATAAGTCACAGAGTGCTGCCTTGTGATGTCTAAAGGGGTTAGTGAAAGGCCTGTAGCATTTGATCAGCAGGTTTCCAGGGTTCAATTCACGAGTGACCATGGAGCGAGCATCTTATATCGACAGAGTCATAAAGGAGATCATATTGCATGACCTACCTGTTTCGTGTGTTTAAGTTCTCTACTACCATAACAAGAGCTCTCAGTTCTCAGGGGTAAAACTGACATTTGAATGGTTTCAGGAGCACTTTTCCGTAACTGGTGTATGTTTCAAAAAAATCATCTTCCACATTGATATCAGACTAGGAACCAACCAAGCCAATTTTATAACCCAAAAGAAAACCAACAAAAAACCCCCACAAAAACGATGATTTGCTTTCTAGTGGGCTTTAAATAATAGAAAACGACAGCTAAAGATTAGTTTAGCTCTGCTCCTTGTCTGCCAAAGGTAGAGACTGATACTTTCATTCCATAGGTTGGATTATGTAGCTTAGTCTTAATCAGTTTGTAGGTTATAAAGACCTAATATACCAACAACCAACTGATATATACATATATATATATATATATATATATCCTATTGTTCAGAATTCTAATTTTTTAGCTTTGCAAAGCAGATAGCAGATGTCACCTTCTTCCTGCTCACCCCAAACTCTACAAAACCAACAATTTTATGTAGTCTTCCTGGTTGGTGTTTTACTAGCATGAGACTTTCAACACTTTTTAGTAAATATTTTGCTTCATATTCCAAATCCTAATGTGTTAACTAGAATGGGTATTCTGATTTGGAAAAGGAATTAATGAGTACCCATATTTTGAAGTGCTCTAGCCTGGTGCTTAGTCTACCCACAAAAATGTCACAACAGACTGATTCTTTTTAGTTAAGATTTACTACTGACTCAACTCTAATAGTTGCCAAAATATATTTCCATTCATTGAAGCTTCTTAAGTATGATTAATCTCCATTTGAGAAAGTTATTGTGATAAGACCTTTCTCATTTGTCTTAAAATTTTGAGAATATTTTCTTGTTGAAAGAATATAGAATGATGATATTTATGCATTTACTATTTGTAAGCTGAAATCTGTCATAAAAGGTAGCTAAAAGATAATTATCTATGGGAGAGCCTTACTTTTACATTTTAATGACGTCTTTGCCTCATGCCTATTATTTTCATTCTCTAGGAGGCATTACCCATGACACTTTTCAAAAGGAGCTCATGTGCTTTGACCCTGATACTGACAAGTGGACCCAGAAGGCACCAATGACCACTGTCCGAGGCCTCCACTGCATGTGTACAGTGGGAGATAGGCTCTATGTCATTGGGGGTAACCATTTCCGGGGAACCAGTGATTATGACGATGTCCTGAGCTGTGAATACTACTCACCTATCCTTGACCAGTGGACCCCAATTGCCGCCATGTTAAGAGGGCAAAGTGATGTTGGGGTCGCTGTCTTTCAGAATAAGATCTATGTGGTTGGTGGATATTCGTGGAATAATCGCTGCATGGTTGAGATTGTGCAGAAATATGATCCAGAGAAAGATGAATGGCATAAGGTTTTCGACCTTCCAGAGTCCCTTGGGGGCATTCGAGCTTGTACACTCACAGTTTTTCCACCTGAGGAAACCACACCATCACCTTCTAGAGAGTCCCCACTTTCTGCACCCTGATCATGCTTACAATTAAAATGCTATATTCCTCTCTTTGCAATGTGTCACAATTATCTTTTTCCCCCCTTAAGTAGTGTATCTGTTAGAATTAGCCTCCAGTAATTGATACAGATATTTGAAAAATTGATATTGATGTTACTTGCGATTGTATGGCCTAGAATGTTTATAAAGTGGTAACAAACCATCCTGGAAATATCTCCCATAGAAGCTGATGCTTAACATGAAAAAAAAAGTATTGTCTAGAAAATGTTTCTTCAGTACTTTCTTCATGCTGTGTACTGGGTGTAAGGCATTTGTCATCTTACATTATAATAAGCCTAGTTAAAGGTGGATTATAGTCAATGTACATCTGTGCTCACTAGGCTTCAGAGTAAAGACATTTTCCTTTTATCTTTAACTGTAAGATGTCAAAGGGAGGCAGCCTGCTCCAGCAAGAAACAATACTCAAAAGGTTGCCAACTCGCATGAGCTACCTCCCTCTTTTCATAAAGTATTTTTGACACATCTGTCAACCCACCTGACTGTGTGGGTGCATTGAGAACACACCAAGTTTCTTAGACACACAGGAGAAATAACAGAAATTTACAACACTAATTTTGGGGGAGGGAAGCATGACCCCTCTGCTTCTAAGACTCAATTAGGGTTTTTTTTTTTAAAGTGTGTACAAATATACACACACAAACTTATATCAAACACAAATTTTTAAAAGTTGAGTATCAGGTCAAATAAATGTGAAATTAAAAAAATAAATAAATCTTCTAAAAAGCAGCTTCTATGAAAAATGGGGATTCAGTATGTCCATACCAAGTGCTTATATGTAGAACCATACTGAATTTAGGTGGATAAGGGCTAGAAATTTTGAGCAACTAAATTTGTCACTTGGCCAAATTTTATCTTAAAAATCTGTATTCTCTTCCTTCTCCTTTGCTGTTGAGGTAACTTACTTGTTCTGTGTATTCTGTGTACTCTCGGTTCCTGAGGTTATTTAGCACAAAGTGTAGCAGCTTCTCCAGAAAAGCTGCCTTTGCTCTATGATGTCCATGTTTTCCCTTCTTTATTCAATAATAAAAAAAAATCAGTGTCGCTCTGCTCCATGCTGTCCCGTTGTTCTCTGATTTGACTTTCATTTATTAAAAGACTTCCGAGGGACAAGAATGAGGAAGTTGTGTGTGTGACATTTATTCAAAGAGGAAAGACTTGGGCCAGCCCTTGCCTCACTATGAAGACACTGCTTGTATGGCCTTTGAGGAATTAGTTTGTAAAGAACCTAATTGGCTGTTACTCAGCCCCAGTGCCATGCCTGGGTAAACTACAGAAGCAATTACATGCCCCCTCCCTTTCTCTTACCTTCTCTTCCTTCTCTGCTGTGACCTACAAAACTAGGTCCAGAAACCATGACTGGGGAGGTGAGGGAAATGCAGCTATGACAGACACAGTCACAGGAAAGCTGGCTTCTGGTGAGGTATTGCCACTCTAGTGGAGTGGTGTTTGCTTGTGTTGCACTTCAAGTGTGTTAGTACGTACAGCATGGGAAAAAGGAGTAGTCTGGGTAGGTGCTATCTATAGGCTAGCAGGCTCAGGCTGCAAGCATCTGAAAAGAGGGAATTGCAGTGGCTAGTTTTGACTAACACTGGTCAGTTGTTCATAAACACTTGTACTTGAGCCAGAGGAAGAAGTTTTTGCCAATTTCAATCTTGGCCCCTATGGGGAAAGGCTTTGCCAATTTCCCATAGTTCTGAGGCCTTCATTCTTGTCATGGCTGTGTCCATGACTTTACTCACTCAGGGTTCTTTTTTTCCCTACACCCCCTGTCCTATCACTTTCCTTTTTCCTTGAGAAGTTATTTCTTAATATATTGCTCAGGTTGCTCTTAAATTTCTGGGCTCAAGCCATTTTACTACTTCAGCATTCTAGAAGCCCAGGCTCATGCTACCTTACTGGGATAAAGGGCAGTTACATTTCTGAGAATAATTTCTCTGGTGCTCAAGATCCATCTTGTCCACTCAAGTGAAACTATGTAAAACAACTTTTTTATTTATTTTTATTTTATAAAAGAAAACCAACTGTCTTTTTTTTCACTATATGGAAAAAAAAACTTCTAAGATTTTTTTCCTAACCTAGGGTCCTAAGGAAAAAGAATTAACCATCTCTTCTACTTCGTCTACAAATGGTTGAATGTAAACTGAACCCAAATCTTAAGGCTATTCCAAAACACAACAAATGAGTCATCTAATTTCTTAACCAGAGGGATAGATTGGTAGCATACATTTCATCACTTCCATCTTGAGTTAAATATAGTTAAGGAAACGAATTTCCCATCAGTGGCACTTTTGGATATTGTTAGAAGAACCTAGCATAAATTGGAAAAATTCCCCCCTCAAGCAAGATTTTTCCTAAGTGAGCACAACTTCTCTGAGAATTTTAGTTTTTCTCTATATGGGCAGATTCTGCAACATTTATTTTAGCTAATACCTCCCTGAAAGTGGAGTTGTATACAAGACAACTAATGATCCTGAAGGATTCCAGGTGGGTATTCCCGATCAGGTCACTATATTCCGAGAAGGAATATTCCAGGATTCTTTGCATCCTGGGGCTATCCATCCCTGATTCCACAGAGTCCTCCCTTGCGTTGGTAGGAGGAGAATGGAGCGTTACAGGTGTCAGTCTGAGAAGAGGCATGCATCCCTTCTACTCACATGCTACTGACCAGCAGGCTTGTGGCTCCAGTGGTTCATCAGGAAAGATGCATGCATCACTTCTAGCCTTATTTTACTGGCCAGAAGCCTTTTAGTTACATAAAAACACAAAGGGAATTGGAAAGAAAAGAGGAAGTGAGGTTGGTGATCTCCTAGCAGCCTGTCACAGGGACTAATGTAAAGCATATGCAATTATCTTGTCTGCATCCATGCCATGTGTTATTTAGAAGCAATTAATTTCATACTTTACTGTAATAGCTATTATTAAACAGTTCAAACAGCTGGGGAATCATTACACATTTCTTTGTCAGCACATTAACTATTTTCTTTTTAAAAGGAATCTTTGCCACTGGTCATTGGTCGACTTTACAGGCATTTCTAGCCCTTGACTGTTGTCCTAATTAAGGTTAATACTGCTATGATGAAACACCATGACCAAAGCAACTTGGGGAGGAAAGGACTTCTTTGGCTTACACTTCATCACACTTGTTCATCTTTGGTGGAAATCAGGACAGGAACTCAAACAGGGCAGGAACCTGGAGGCAGGAGCTGATG